>WNWK01001833.1:245000-246680 GCA_009830355.1 Cherax destructor | reverse complement strand
CACTACATTTTTAAATCTACCCCATACATTTTCGACCCCATTGCCTACACTCTCACTAGCCCATCTATCCTCCAATAGTTGTTTATATCTTACCCTAACTGCCTCCTCTTTTAGTTTATAAACCTTCACCTATATATATATATATATATATATATATATATATATATATATATATATATATATATATATATATATATATATATATATATATATATATATATACATAATTGGAGTGCTGGCTCTGTAATGAGGTCCAGCTGGCACCAGGTCTATCCTCTTCAAAATGCCTCTGGCTCTTCCGGTCTTTCAAATAATAAATTCGGATAATTATGTGGCCGGATGCTGCGAATAGCCCCAATTTATGGCCTCCTTTTTTAACGCAGCTGTAAAGCAAAATGTGCAGAATTTTGAGTCTGCATTTAGCGGCCTCGTGATATGATAATGATGGCGGGGGGATGGGGGGAGGTGGTGGTAGATGGGGGGGTAGGAGTGACAGTGGAACTGGGGAGGGGGAGGTTTTTGGAAGGGACTTCATGGAGAATGGGTGTTGGGGAGGGGTTGTGAGGTTTGGGTGGGGGAAGCTGGATGGGTAGGGGTGGGTAGGTGTAGGGGTGAATGGCACAATGTATCAAGGACCCGGATGGAGGTGTGTCAGAAATCAGTGAATCAGTATCATCGTCAGCGGAGACGAGGTGTTGCATGCGGCTGGAACATATTCATTAATTCCGGCACGCACAAGAAGTACTACGTGTGGAAGCTGAAAAGCACGGTAAGCAGAGCCATCTAGTGGAGGTATACAACTTTAGTTTGTCTGGTGACCGTAAGGGATGCTGTGGCAGCCTGACTTCTCAGGCCAAGGATGGGGGGAGGACCGGGGGATTGTTTAGAGCGATTCGGTATAAAACACCGATACGACTGATGAAGCCACAAATGCAGCACTGTGCGTCTCTTTATTGACATGGGCTTTTTCAAGTCATGTGACTTCAAAAAATGCCCACTGCTTGGGCGAAACGTTGTCAATAATGAATCGTATTTTAGCCGAATTCATCAACTTGTTGGTTTTCCATACTAGTCATTCATTTGTGTCTGTTACGAGGAAGACTTGTATAAATAGGTCGACTACACTGTAGTGATAATTCAATCCAGCCAGACTCTCTCAGGCCGTCAGCCGGCATGGACCCCACTATCACCTCTGACTCTCTGTTCTAGTTTGCGTTCACTTGTTATTGTTAAGCTGGCTAGTGTTGGACTCCTCGTCCATTTGTGAGTGTCGTACTTAACGATCTGGTGAAGGATAATGTTTATGAACAACAAATTATTTTTAAGTCTTCTTTGCCTGATAAGTGATGTGAGTGACTCTGAACTTTTTTTTTTATTTCATAATGCAGTAGTGTAGGCCTGCTACAGTAGTGTAGGCCTGCTACAGTAGTGTAGACCTGCTACAGTAGTGTAGGCCTGCTACAGTAGTGTAGACCTGCTACAGTAGTGTAGGCCTGCTACAGTAGTGTAGGCCTGCTACAGTAGTGTAGGCCTGCTACAGTAGTGGAGTTTTTGAAATGAGAAAAGTCAGGGTAGAACAAGGAAAAATGGGAGAGATATAGACAGGATGAGGCACGACGGGAGAAAGGAGAGAGAGAGAGAGAGAGAGAGAGAGAGAGAGAGAGAGAGAGAGAGAGAGAG
>WNWK01001833.1:195000-240000 GCA_009830355.1 Cherax destructor | reverse complement strand
ATTTCCTCTCAGTATTTTATATATCGTTATCATATCCTCCCTATCTCCCCTGTCCTCCAGTGTCGTCAGGTCGATTAACCTTAACCTCTTCTCGTAGGACATGCCCCTTATCTCCGGGACTAGTCTTGTTGCAAACCTTTAAACTTTCTCTAATTTCCTTACATGCTTGACTAGGTGCGGGTTCCAAACTGGTGCTGCATACTCCAATATAGGCCTGGCATACACGGTGTACAGGGTCTTGAATAATTCCATATTGAGATGTCGGAATGCTGTTCTTAGGTTTGCTAGGCGCCCATATGCTGCAGCAGTTATTTGGTTGATGTGCGCCTCAGATGTGCCCGGTGTTATACTCACCCTAAGATCCTATTCCTCGAGTGAGGTTTGTAGTCTTTGGCCCCCTAGACCGTACTCCGTCTGCAGTCTTTTTTGCCATTCCCTAGTCTTCTTGACTTTGCACTTGGTGGGGTTGAACTCCAGGAGCCAGTTTCTGCAGCCTGGCAGATCCCTTTGTAGTTCCACCTGGTCCTCGTCCAATTGAATTTTTCTCATCAACTTCACATCATCTGCAAACAGGGACAATTCTGAGTATATTCCTTCCGTCATGTCGTTCACATATACCAGAAACAGCACTGGTCCTAGGACTGGCCCCTGTGGAACCCCGTTTGTCACAGGCGCCCACTCTGACACCTCGCCACGTACCATGACTCGCTGCTGTCTTCCTGACAGGTATTCCCTGATCCATTGGAGTGCCTTCCTTGTTATCCCTGCCTGGTCCACCAGCTTTTGCACTAATGTCTTGTGTGGAACTGTGTCAAAAGCCTTCTAACAGTCCAAGAAAACGCAATCTACTCACTCACTCTTTCTCTTGTCTTACTGCTGTCACCCTGTCATAGAACTCCAGTAGGTGTGTGACACAGGATTTCCCGTCCGTGAAACAGTGCTGGCTGTCGTTGATAAGTTCATTCCTTTCTAGGTGTGTGTGTGTATATCTGTGTGTATGTGTGTATATATATGTGTATGTGTGTGTGTGTACTCACCTAATTGTGGTTGCAGGGGTCGAGACTCAGCTCCTGGCCCCGCCTCTTCTCTGTCTGCTACTGGGTCTCTGCTCTCCCTGCTCCATGAGCTTTATCATACCTTGTCTTAAAACTATGTATGGTTCCTGCCTCCACTATATCTTTCTCTAGACTATTCCACTTCCTGACTACTCTGTGGCTGAAGAAATGCTTCCTGACATCCCTTTAACTCATCTGAGTCTTCAGCTTCCAGTTGTGTCCCCTTGTTTCTGTGTTCCCTCTCTGGAACATCCTGTCACTATCTACCTTGTCAATTCCCCGCAGTATTTTGTATGTCGTTATCATGTCTCCTCTGACTCTTCTTTCCTCCAGTGTTGTTAGTCCTATTTCCCTCAATCTTTCTTCATAAGACAGACCCCTGAGTTGTGGAACTAACCTTGTCGCAAACCTTTGCACTTTCTCTAGTTTCTTTACGTGCTTGACCAGGTGTGGGTTCCAGACTGGTGCTGCATATTCTAGTATGGGCCTGACGTACACGGTGTACAGTGTCTTGACCGATTCCTTGTTAAGGTAACGGAACGCTAATCTTAGATTTGCCAGTCGCCCATATGATGCCGCAGTTATCTGGTTGATGTGTGCCTCCGGAGACGTGCTTGGCGTTATACTCACCCCAAGGTCTTTCTCCTTTGCCGAGGTTTGTAGCCTTTGTCCGCCTAGCTTGTACTCTGTCAGCGGTCTTCTTTGCCCTTCTCCGATCCTCATGACTTTGCATTTGGAGGGATTGAATTCAAGAAGCCAATTGCTAGACCAGATGTCAAGCTTGTCCAGGTCTGTTTGAAGTCCTGCAAACAGTGAGTGTGTGTGTGTGTGTGTGTGTGTGTGTGTGTGTGTGTGTGTGTGGATTTAAAAAAAACATGCAAGTACCCGGTAAGTTATTTTTTGACTCGTCAATTCATTGATAAAACAGTCAAACGGTTGACTGTTGACGACTCTTAAACAGTGACTATCACTATGTGTATTTTCTGGTGAGCTCGTTGAGGCCTCTTTGTCTGTTAGTGTTGAATTTTTTTCGCTGCCTTTTTTTTTTATTTTTATTTTTTTTGGGGGGGAGGGGGGGGCTCGTTTAAAAACGATCGAATTTAGGGACGACCTGATATAATCAAAAGTTTATGCTCGTATGTTACGTAATATAAAGAGGACTGCTTATTTCGTCAGATATACCGAAATTACACAAATAACCCGCACATAGAGAGGAGCTTACGACGACGTTTCGGTCCGACTTGGACCATTTACAAAGTCACACTAACAGAAAAGAGTGAGGGAACTCCTCTCTACTAAGTGCGGGTTATTTGCGTACTATTCCAGTCACGGTATGCTGCGTTTTTAGCTATACGACAACGGCTACAGTGTACAGGCCAATCATGACCTGTTTAACTGCTAGTAGCTGCCCGCCTTATGGTATTATAGCTGCCTTCCGTCAGTCTACGACAATGTGAAAGATAATGAACTTTGCCAACATTTTTTTTAACAGATAAACAGCAAACAGGTAACAGACGAACATAAAATAGGTGGAATATCCATTGGTGAGCAAGTTAATTTTGTTTACCAGGTGTATAAGTACAAGGGAGACAGGTAACAGGTGAAGAGAATGTAAAACAGAAGATAAAACGGGATTAATAAGGTGGAAAGATAGACCGAGTTAGCTTGTGGATAGCGAGTCACAGACGTAGATTAAGGGAGTCTGTGGTGTGTGAAGGAAGAATGTGGGTAGAATGAGGAAGTTTGTGGTGTGTGAAGGAAGAATGTGGGTAGAATGAGGAAGTTTGTGGTGTGTGAAGGAAGAATGTGGGTAGAATGAGGAAGTTTGTGGTGTGTGAGGGGTAGAATAGGGAAGCTTGTGGCATGTGAGGGTATAATGAGGAAGTTTGTGGCATGTGAAGGTAGAATGAGGACGTTTGTGGCATGTGAAGGTAGAATGAGGACATTTGTGGTGTGTGAGGGTAGAATGAGAGAGTCTGGTGTGTGAGGGTAGAATTAAATGAGTCTGATGTGTGAAGGTAGAATGAGAGAGTCTGGTGTGTGAGGGTAGAATGAGAGAGTCTGATGTGTGAAGGTAGAATGAGAGAGTCTGGTGTGTGAGGGTAGAATGAGAGAGTCTGATGTGTGAAGGTAGAATGAGAGAGTCTGGTGTGTGAGGGTAGAATGAGAGAGTCTGATGTGTGAAGGTAGAATGAGAGAGTCTGGTGTGTGAGGGTAGAATGAGAGATTCTGGTGTGTGAGGGTAGAATGATAGATTCTGGTGTGTGAGAGTAGAATGAGAAAGTCTGATGTGTGAAGGTAGAATGAGAGATTCTGATGTGTGAGGGTAGAATGAGAGAGTCTGATGTGTGAAGATAGAATGAGAGAGTCTAGTGTGTGAGGGTAGAATGAGAGAGTCTGATGTGTGAAGGTAGAATGAGAGAGTCTGTGTGTGAGGTAATGAGAGATCTGGTGTGTAGGTAGAATGAGAGAGTCTGGTGTGTGAGGTAGAATGAGAGAGTCTGATGTGTGAAGGTAGAATGAGAGATCTGATGTTGAGGTAGAATGAGAGATCTGATGTGTGAGAGAGTAGAATGAGAGAGTCTGATGTGTGAAGGTAGAATGAGAGAGTCTGGTGTGTGAATAAATGAGAGAGTCTGATGTGTGAAGGTAGAATGAGAAGTCTGGTGTGAGGGTAGAATGAAGAGTCTGATGTGTGAAGGTAGAATGAGAGAGTCTGGTGTGTGAGGAGTAGAATGAGAGAGTCTGATGTGTGAAGGTAGAATGAGAGAGTCTGGTGTGTGAAGGTAGAATGAAGAGAGTCTGGTGTGTGAGGTAGAATGAAAGATCTGTGTGTGAAGTAGAATGAGAGAGTCTGGTGTGTGAGGGTAGAATGAGAGAGTCTGATGTGTGAAGGTAGAATGAGAGAGTCTGATGTGTGAAGGTAGAATGAGAGAGTCTGGTGTGTGAGGGTAGAATGATAGATTCTGGTGTGTGAGAGTAGAATGAGAAAGTCTGATGTGTGAGGGTAGAATGAGAGATTCTGATGTGTGAGGGTAGAATGAGAAGGTCTGATGTGTGAGGGTAGAATGAGAAAGTCTGGTGTGTGAAGGTAGAATGAGAAAGTCTGGTGTGTGAAGGTAGAATGAGAGAGTCTGATGTGTGAGGGTAGAATGAGAGATTCTGATGTGTGAGGGTAGAATGAGAAAGTCTGATGTGTGAGGGTAGAATGAGAGAGTCTGATGTGTGAGGGTAGAATGAGAAAGTCTGATGTGTGAGGGTAGAATGAGAGATTCTGATGTGTGAGGGTAGAATGAGAAAGTCTGATGTGTGAGGGTAGAATGAGAAAGTCTGGTGTGTGAAGGTAGAATGAGAGAGTCTGATGTGTGAGGGTAGAATGAGAAAGTCTGATGTGTGAGGGTAGAATGAGAGATTCTGATGTGTGAGGGTAGAATGAGAAAGTCGGATGTGTGAGGGTAGAATGAGAAAGTCTGGTGTGTGAGGGTAGAATGAGAGAGTCTGATGTGTGAGGGTAGAATGAGAAAGTCTGGTGTGTGAGGGTAGAATGAGAAAGTCTGATGTGTGAGGGTAGAATGAGAGATTCTGATGTGTGAGGGTAGAATGAGAGAGTCTGATGTGTGAGGGTAGAATGAGAAAGTCTGATGTGTGAGGGTAGAATGAGAGATTCTGATGTGTGAGGGTAGAATGAGAGAGTCTGATGTGTGAGGGTAGAATGAGAAAGTCTGATGTGTGAAGGTAGAATGAGAGAGTCTGATGTGTGAGGGTAGAATGAGAGAGTTTGAGGTGTGTGAGGGAAGGAAGGAAGGAACTTGCGCTGTGTAAAGGAAGAATGAGAGGAGAGAGGAGATAAGAAATGTAGGAATCAAGAGTAAACACACAGAACAGTGTAAAACATCATAGTGGTGAACATTCGTTTGTGCTTGTGTGAGCCGTGCGTGCGTGAGCCGTGCGTGCGTGAGCCGTGCGTGCGTGAGCCGTGCGTGCGTGAGCCGTGCGTGCGTGAGCCGTGCGTGCGGAGCCGTGCGTGCGGAGCCGTGCGTGCGGAGCCGTGCGTGCGGGAGCCGTGCGTGCGGGAGCCGTGCGTGCGGAGCCGTGCGTCGGAGCCGTGCGTGCGAGCCGTGCGTGCGGGAGCCGTGCCTTCGGGAGCCGTGCGTGCGGGAGCCGTGCCTTCGGGAGCCGTGCGTGCGGGAGCCGTGCGTGCGGGAGCCGTGCGTGCGTGAGCCGTGCGTGCGGGAGCCGTGCGTGCGGGAGCCGTGCGTGCGGGAGCCGTGCGTGCGGGAGCCGTGCGTGCGGGAGCCGTGCGTGCGGGAGCCGTGCGTGCGGGAGCCGTGCGTGCGGGAGCCGTGCGTGCGTGAGCCGTGCGTGCGGGAGCCCGTCCCAGCACGCTTTCTCAGGGGGAGGTGCGTGAGTTTCCTGTTGCGCGTGCGTGTTTGCGCATATACTTGCGTGCGTGCGTGCGCGGTAGCCATGCGCTCTAACTTTCCCATTCCCGCAAATTGCTCACCTTCCCCCTTCCCCCCCCCCACTCTCAACAATCTTCAACATTTTGTTGTTGTTGTTGTTGTTGTTGTTTTTGTTGTTGTTGTTGTCCACCTCACTGGCCTTATCCTCTCCTCTCACAGTACTGACGGGAATTATCGCTGTGTGTGTTAGTTACCATTTTGTCCTAGGCATATGTCGATTAGACACTAGGCCTGTTGTATGTATGTATGGTGGTGTTGTGTGTGTGTGTTTTTTGTGGTTGTGTTGTGGTGTTGTGTTGTGTGTGTGTGTGTGTGTGTGTGTAACGAAACACTTCGAAATGTTTCGACCCGCCGGGAATTGAACCCGGGCCCTCCGTGCGTAAAGCAAGAGCGCTAGCCACCATGCCATCGGGGTGTGTGTGTGTGTGTGTGCGTGTGCGCGTGCGTGTCCGCATACGCGTAATCCCTGGCACACACTCTCTCTCTCTCCAGAAATGTTTTTTCTCCCTTTCTCTCTTTTCACATTTTTATTTCATTTGTTATTCGTTTTCCTCCGCCTAAAAAAAAACCTACATTCTTTTAACGTTTTCTTTATTTCTTTGACTAATTGCTGTTTGTATATTCTGTAATATAAATATGTTTCTTTACAATCATTATATATATATATATATATATATATATATATATATATATATATATATATATATATATATATATATATATATATTGTGTGTGTGTGTGTGTGTGTGTGTGTGTGTGTGTGTGTGTGTGTGTTTCTCTACATATCTTTATCATACATTATCTATTGTACGTCTGGAGTGATCTTCACCTTGATCCGAGGAAGGGGAGGGTAGCTTCAATGCGGTGATCAAGAGCTCTTCACCGCAATCAAGAGGTACCCCCCCCCCTTCGTACCTCTTGATTCCATATCATCATTTGACTTCATATATAAATTACGATTTTACTAAAATTTCCCCTTAAAATGTTCTCTAAAGAGCAAGTTTGGTTTAAAATGGGGATAATTTATGAGTTGCTATACAATGTAACATATTGTGGACGCAGTTGTATTGTGGACGCAAGGGTATTGTGGACGCAAGAGTATTGTGGACGCAAGGGTATTGTGGACGCAAGGGTATTGTGGACGCAGGGTATTGTGGACGCAAGGTATTGTGGACGCAAAGTATTGTGGACGCAAGGTATTGTGGACGCAAGGTATTGTGGACGGCAGAGTATTGTGGACGCAAGGGTATTGTGGACGCAAGAGTATTGTGGACGCAAGGGTATTGTGGACGCAAGGGTATTGTGGACGCAAGGGTATTGTGGACGCAAGGGTATTGTGGACGCAGGGTATTGTGGACGCAAGGGTATTGTGGACGCAAGGGTATTGTGGACGCAAGGGTATTGTGGACGCAAGGGTATTGTGGACGCAAGGTATTGTGGACGCAAGGGTATTGTGGACGCAGGGTATTGTGGACCAAGGGTATTGTAGACGCAAGGGTATTGTGGCCGCAAGGGTATTGTGGACGCAAGGGTATTGTGGACGCAAGGGTATTGTAGACGCAAGGGTATTGAGGACGCAAGGGTATTGTAGACGCAAGGGTATTGTGGACGCAAGGGTATTGTAGACGCAAGTGTATTGTGGACGCAAGGGTAGTGTGGACGCAAGGGTATTGTGGACGCAAGGGTATTGAGGACGCAAGGGTATTGTAGACGCAAGAGTATTGTGGACGCAAGGGTATTGTGGACGCAAGGGTATTGTAGACGCAAGGGTATTGTAGAAGCAAGAGTATTGTGGACGCAAGGGTATTGTGGATGCAAGGGTATTGTGGACGCAAGGGTATTGTGGACGCAAGGGTATTGTGGACGCAAGGGTATTGTGGACGCAAGGGTATTGTAGACGCAAGAGTATTGTGGACGCAAGGGTATTGTGGATGCAAGGGTATTGTGGACGGAAGGGTATTGAGGACGCAAAGGTATTATGGACGCAAGGGTATTGAGGACGCAAGGGTATTGAGGACGCAAGGGTATTGAAGAGGATACGAAGGAGGAAGAAGAGAGCGAGAGGAGTCAGACAACATTAAGATAAGTCTAACAAGTGTCTATTAAGAGTGTAAACCACACAAGCGCCAAATATGAAAGATGGGAAGGTAAACAATCAGAGAGGCTAGAGAAGCAGACCTGTTGGTAGACATCACGCCCAACCTATCTCCAGAGAGACACAACGCAGGTAATATTCAGAACATTCTTCAAATTATGTCCTTGTTGGAGAAACGTCTACAAGTAGCCACCCAAATGTTGCACATGTGTCTAATTCTTCAACAGGTGGCAAGAGCAACATACACATGACTGACAAATGAAGGAGATTTCTTCAAGAACCTGTACAGGAAATCTTTCAAGAAGTGTACATTGTAGATTAGACAAATACTCGGGTGTGCAGCGCAATCATGGAGCCCTCAAAGTGTCAAGCATTTAAGAAATTTAGAGAGAACAAAAGATTTACCAGCAGTCAAGTCTTACAGTTGATAGACCAGTTAAGGCAACTGAGTTTGTACACGGAGAGTGTCAATAAAAGCTCACTAACACACACACACACACACACACACACACACACACACACACACACACACACACACACACACACACACACACACACACACAAGGGATGTTAGGAAGTATTTCTTCAGTCACAGAGTTGTCAGAAAGTGGAACAATCTGAAGAGTGATGTAGTGGATCCACACAAAACTTTCAGAGGTATGATAAAACTCATGCAACAGGGAGTGGACCTACTAGCGACCAGCGAAGAGGCGGACCTAGGAGCTGTGAATCGACCCCTGCAACCACAAATAGATGAGTACAAATAGGTGAGTACACACACACACACACTCACACACAATTCAAGAGCTGTCTTGCCAGAAGTGTACAGACATAATCATTCTAATGACCATCGATCAGCAGCACATCCACTCATCCTCCAGGGTGCAGCCACTGTACTGGCCTCCTCCAGGACTCGAGTCCGGCTAATCACTTTAACTTCATCCCCACATCAAGTCCCAAACACAAATAAATTGAAAGAAAACTAAACGAACACAGGAGAGAGAGAGAGAGAGAGAGAGAGAGAGAGAGAGAGAGAGAGAGAGAAAGGGAGAGAGAAAGGAGAGAGAGAACAAGAAGCTACAAGGGGAGTAATCTCTATCAATGTAGAAAGAGGGAGAAACCGATAAAAGGGAGTAGCCAGGAGAACAGGAAAGTATGTTGTTATGAATCAAGGAAGACAAGAGAGAGAGCCAAGAAGAAAGAACAAGGGAGAGCAAGAAAGAACAAGGGAGAGCAAGAAAGAACAAGGGAGAGCAAGAAAGAACAAGGGAGAGCAAGAAAGAACAAGGGAGAGCAAGAAAGAACAAGGGAGAGCAAGAAAGAACAAGGGAGAGCAAGAAAGAACAAGGGAGAGCAAAAAAGAACAAGGGAGAGCTAGAAAGAAAAAGGGAGAGCAAGGAAGAACAAGGGAGAACAAGAAAAAACAGGGAGAATTATAAAAAAAAAGGAGATTGTGAACGAAGATCAAACAAGAAACAAGGGATTACAATGGAGCACAGGGAAAAGCAAGGGAGAACTATGGAGAAGGGATCCCAAGGGAGGATAGTGCAGAAAATGGGAGATCAAGGGAAAAAAACAAATGATCCCAATGGAGAGCAAGGGGAAAATGGGAGGAAACTAAAGAAAAAATGAGATCAAGGGAGAAAAGGGATCCCAATGGAGAACAAAGGAGAAAAGGGATCCCAATGGAGAACAAGGGAGAAAATGGGAGATCAAATTAAACCAAGAGAGAACAAGTTATCCCAAGGGAGAATAAGGGATCCCAAGGGAGAATAAGAATCCCAAGGGAGAATAAGGAATCCCAAGGGATCCCAAGGGAGAACAAGGGATAGGTTTATCAGGGAGAGAGAGGAGCCATCTCCGGCCAGAACTACTTCACCTTATCTTAATTACCACCAGGAAATGGCCGTCCCTTCTAACCAAACATTCTGAAACTCTCTAACATCTAAGCTCTTCCCAGCTCTCTAGAGCTCAAATCTACATAGAAAATAACTTCTGAACCGTTGTAGGAATGTGAGCGTGTTCTGTTGTTCACGTTGATGTTCTTGTGGGTCGTCTAGCAGGAGCGGATGTGATGGATTTTAAGTGGAAATTGAAGGTTGGTTGAACGAAACATTTGGAAATTTTAGCTCAAGTTTTTTTTAAACTCATTGCCATTACTTGGCCGGAAGTCTGACCAAAGAAGCTTATATGGTGTGTGTGTGGCGGTGATGTGGTGGCGGTGATGTGGTGGCGGTGATGTGGTGGTGCTGTGGTGGTGGTGTGGGGGTAATGTGGTGGTGTGGTGGTGGTGGTGATGTGGTGGCGGTGATATGGTGGCGGTGATGTGGTGGTGGTGTGGTGGTGGTGTGGGGGTGGTGATGTGGTGGCGGTGATGTGGTGGCGCTGTGGTGGTGGTGTGGGGGTGGTGATGTGGTGGCGGTGATGTGGTGGCGGTGATGTAGTGGTGCTGTGGTGGTGGTGTGGGGGTGGTGATGTGGTGGCGGTGATGTGGTGGCGGTGTGGTGGTGATGTGTGGCGGTGATGTGGTGGTGCTGTGGTGGTGGTGTGGGAGTGGTGATGTGGTGGTGGTGTGGGGATGGTGATGTGGTGGTGGTGATGTGGTGGCGCTGTGGTGGTGGTGTGGGGGTGGTGATGTGGTGGCGGTGTGGGGATGGTGATGTGGTGGCGGTGATGTGGTGGTGGTGTGGGGGTAATGTGGTGGTGGTGGTGTAGCGGTGATGTGGTGTTGATGTGGTGGTGGTGTGGGGGTGATGTTGTGGTGCTGTGGTGGTGGTGTGGCGGTGATGTTGTGGTGCTGTGGTGGTGGTGTGGCGGTGATGTGGTGGTGGTGATGTGGTGGTGGTGTGGGGGTGGTGATGTGGTGGTGTGGGGGTTATGAGGTGGTGATGTGGTGGTGGTGTGGGGTGGTGATGTGGTGGTGGTGGTGTGGGGGTGGTGTGGGGGTGGTCTGGGGTGTGTGGGGGTGGTGATGTGGTGGTGGTGATGGGGGGGTGGTGGTGTGGGGGTGGTGATGTGGTGGTGTTGGTGGTGTGGGGGTGGTGATGTGGGGGTGGTGCTCATACTCCAACAGCACATCAAATCATAAAAACCACTCTCCCCTACTCACTTCTAACACGCTTTACAAACCTGTTGGATGTCCAAGTCCCTAGCACTCAAAACCTCCTTCACACCCCACTCCATCACTACACCATAGATTTATACACCCTCCTAGTCATCCTATTTTCCTCCATCCTATTTAAATGTCTAAACCACCTCATTTCCTCCTCAGCCCTCTGAATAATACTTCTGGTAACTCTACATCCAATCGCCATATATCTGAGGGCTTCTTTAAAGTTATTTTTACTATCTCTCATCCCCATAACACGGCACTTATGTACAGTACATCAGGTTTTATTATCCACCTCTCACTCCACTCGCTCAACGCATCTCAGCGTTGACAGACAGTGTCAGGAGATGTCCACACGATGGCACACTCACAAAGGCTCTCAGCGTTGATAGACAGTGTCATGACATGTCCACACGATGGCACACTCACAAAGGCAGCTAGATTTATTTTTTTTAGTCGATAGATTCGATCCGCGACCCTCAGAGGCGCGACTCTCACCACTGGGCTACGACTGTTGGTATCAAGGCAGCGGGATGAAATTCTCTAACGACGATGTTTCGCCCACACAGCCTTCCGTTTATCACTTGATCAAGGGTACAATGAGGACGAATCGTGGTCAATAAGGATTTCATTCACCTAAATCTGTGTTTCTTTTGAACGTTAAGACTTCTTGCAGTGACGGAGAAACATAAATGATCTCAACCATCGAAGGATGAGCGAAACAAAGTGAGAAAGGTCACAGACCGGGCCGAAGGGGTGTTGACCCCTGGAACTCTCTCCAGGTATACTCCAGGTATACATGTGTCTCAGGCGGCGTCCCGCCCTGTCCGTATTTCTGTCATCTTCATATATGTTGGTCAGGATTTTTTTTAAATAATCCTCAAATATATTCGTGTATTTGTCATATTGTAGAAACACACTGTGATGGAATTTAAAATGAATTTGTGATGGTAGTCTGGTAGTAGTAGTGGTGGTAGTCTGGTAGTCGTAGTGGTGGTAGTCTGGTAGTCGTAGTGGTGGTAGTCTGGTAGTGGTATTGGTGGTAGTCTGGTAGTGGTTGTAGTCTGGTAGTGGTGGTAGTCTGGTAGTCGTAGTGGTGGTAGTCTGGTAGTCGTAGTGGTGGTAGTCTGGTAGTAGTAGTGGTGGTAGTCTGGTAGTCGTAGTGGTGGTAGTCTGGTAGTCGTAGTGGTGGTAGTCTGGTAGTGGTATTGGTGGTAGTCTGGTAGTGGTTGTAGTCTGGTAGTGGTGGTAGTCTGGTAGTCGTAGTGGTGGTAGTCTGGTAGTCGTAGTGGTGGTAGTCTGGTAGTCGTAGTGGTGGTAGTCTGGTAGTCGTAGTGGTGGTAGTCTGGTAGTCGTAGTGGTGGTAGTCTGGTAGTGGTATTGGTGGTAGTCTGGTAGTGGTTGTAGTCTGGTAGTGGTGGTAGTCTGGTAGTCGTAGTGGTGGTAGTCTGGTAGTCGTAGTGGTGGTAGTCTGGTAGTAGTAGTGGTGGTAGTCTGGTAGTCGTAGTGGTGGTAGTCTGGTAGTCGTAGTGGTGGTAGTCTGGTAGTGGTATTGGTGGTAGTCTGGTAGTGGTTGTAGTCTGGTAGTGGTTGTAGTCTGGTAGTCGTAGTGGTGGTAGTCTGGTAGTCGTAGTGGTGGTAGTCTGGTAGTCGTAGTGGTGGTAGTCTGGTAGTGGTGGTAGTCTGGTAGTGGTGGTAGTCTGGTAGTGGTGGTAGTCTGGTAGTCGTAGTGGTGGTAGTCTGGTAGTGGTAGTGGTGGTAGTCTGGTAGTCGTAGTGGTGGTAGTCTGGTAGTCGTAGTGGTGGTAGTCTGGTAGTGGTAGTGGTGGTAGTCTGGTAGTGGTGGTAGCCTGGTAGTGGTAGTGGTGGTAGTCTGGTAGTGGTAGTGGTGGTAGTCTGGTAGTGGTGGTAGCCTGGTAGTGGTAGTGGTAGTGGTGGTAGTCTGGTAGTGGTAGTGGTGGTAGTCTGGTAGTGGTAGTGGTGGTAGTCTGGTAGTGGTAGTGGTGGTAGTCTGGTAGTGGTGGTAGCCTGGTAGTGGTAGTGGTAGTGGTGGTAGTCTGGTAGTGGTAGTGGTGGTAGTCTGGTAGTGGTGGAAGCCTGGCGATTTTGTGATGCAGTTAAGAAGTTTTGTAGTTTGGTAAAATGTAGTAGTTTTAGTTGTATATATTCTTGTACAGCAGCTACGATGCAGGTGGTTTAGTTGTTGTAGTTGTAGTTGTGGTAGTTGCTACTGCTTGTAATATTATTTTTAATATTTTTATACATATTATTATTATTATTATTATTATTATTATTATTATTATTATTATTATTATTATTATTATTATATTATTATTATTATTATTATTATTATTATTATTATTATTATTATTATTATTATTATTATTATTATTATTATTATTATTATTATTATTATTATTATAATTTTATTATTATTATAATTTTACTCTACAATAAGATGATTTTCCTCTTATACATTTTAATTTCAGGCGTAGGCTCTATAGGCCTCTACACAAATTATGGTGGAGGCCAAATTTTTTATGGTGTGCCTTTTTTACCATTATTTTCTAAGCTAATTGCTTGCTAATTGGGTTAAACATCAGCCATAAGGTTGCATAGTTGATAAAAGCTTAGCTGGTAATGTAGTTTACGCAGCTAACTCAATACATGCGTTAAAAAAATGATGACTCTCCTCTCCCCCCCTTCCCTCTCTCTCACTCTCTCTCTCTCTCTCACTCTCTCACTTATATTCTCATTCTGTCTCTGTCTCTCTCTCTCTCTCTCTCTCTCTCTCTCTCTCTCTCTGTCTATATATCTGTCTATCTATCTCCTCGCAGCCCTTTAGCTTCTCTCCCTATTACTCCCTTTACCATTTTACTTTCCCCCTTTCTCTTTCCTCCACCTCCTCTACCCTCCCTATCCCTCACCTATCCTTTCCTTTACCACTCTCCTCTTCCCTTCCTCAATTCCCAGTCTACCCTCCTCCCTCTGCACTCCCTCTCCATCTCCCTCCCCTCCCTCTCCAACTGCCTCCCCTCCCTCTCCAACTCCCTCCCCTCCCTCTCTCCCCTCTCCCAGCTCTCAGCTCAGGTTGTGTCATAAAGGAATCCCGTATCATAACTTTTATCATTGAAAATTAACTTATTTGGCTATTCATTTCCCTTTTAAAGTGACTTTGGAAGCTGTTTTGTGTCTTTTGGCAACAAAGGTTTCCACATTGAAGGTTTAAAGTGCATATGTATTACTTTTTGTGTTGGTTAGGGCATGTAAAGGGTGAAGAGGGGGGGAAGAGGGTAGGGATCGGGAATAGGAGGGGGAGGGAAAACAGAGGATAGGAAAGGACTGGAGGAAAAGGCTGTGATTTTTTTAAATCATGTGTTTACGCTATTTTTTTTGGATGTTTCGTGGTATTTACGAGTCTTGTAGTGTTTTGTGAATGGGGCTAAATGCTCTGGGCGACAACCCCCCCCACCCAACTCTGGTGCTAATGTGAGAATAGTAAGAATGACGCCCATCGCCTTAACTGACTATGGAAGCCCCTCACAAGAAGCTCATTACTAGTAATCCCTTCCTTAAATCACTTGCAAAGGCAACTGCTCAAGAAGATACTTCTAGCTTAACTGCTAGTAATAATTTACCACAAGTTATATACAGTGATGGATCTAAGCAGGAGTCTGCTGGCAGGGCTGCATCTGCTCTTGTTGCCACCTCGCTAGTTAAGAACTATAGCAACCATGTTGAGTTAGGCATACGAATTAATTACTGGGCGTCTACTACACTGCAAACTTAACTTATGACACTCAGCTTTACTCTATGATTATTACTGATTCTATGTCATCACTGAAGGTTCTTGACTCACATAATGACTAACAAAAAAATCCGGGAAATATGAATTAATATACAATTTTTTGTATTTCACCACACACTGGATTTGTCCTTCATAATAAAGTTGACAAATTAGCCAAAAAAAAAATAACCCTGAAGGTAGATGCTGAATAACTTTGATGTGTCTGTGTCTAGCATCAGGAATAATATTAGGAGAGAAGTAAATAATGAAACTGAATGTTATAGGAATGTAGTTAGAAGCCTGGATAGATCTATTAACCACTATGATAACATGAACCTAGAAAAGTACGTTTATGGAGCAACTTGCAGTGTGAGCAGACTGACTGATGTGGTGGCCAGGCTCAGGCTTGGTTAAAGTACTTCTGGCAGTTTGACAGACACACAGATGTTGATCAGACTAAATGCAAAGTATGTGGCCAGCACTATGACCACTTTCTTGTATACTGTGTGCTGTATTGTCCACTTGAAGGATTATAGAGATAAACAGTATAATGATCTACGTGATATGTCAAGATATCTTATTAATGAGAATAAGATTCCAGACATATTAATCAAATATTCTAAATTTGGTTGTAACAGATTAGTCGGTTGTTGATCTAAATCCAGATGTATTCCTGTTAACCCTTTTTGGGCCTAGTTTCTAAGCCTTTTTTGTATCCATATACTCTGTTCCCTTCTCCCATTCCGTTACACCTCCCATCCTTCACCTCTCCCATCTCCACTTTCTTCATTCCTCCTTCTCCATTTTCTTTACCTACTTTTCTTCTCCCTTCCAATCTCCCCTTCTGTCACGCTACCCTCTCTCTCTCTCTCTCTCCCTCCCTCTCTCTCTCTCTCTCTCTCTCTCTCTCTCTCCCTCCCTCTCTCTCTCTCTCTCTCTCTCTCTCTCTCTCTTCTCTCTCTCTCTCTCTCTCTCTCTCCCTCTCTAATTTTTTTCCCATTTCTACCGTTAGATCTCAACTCTTTTTTTATATTTCTGCATTTTTACGCCCTACTCTCTTCTCCCTTTTCCAAATCACTATTCCTTGTTCCCTATTCCTCTCCTCTTTTCTCAGAACTCTTTCCTCTTCACTCTATTTATTTCTCTTCTTTCTACCATCTTCTCATATTTTCTCTAATTTTCCTCTTCCTTGGTCTCTCTCAACTCCTCTCTCCACCCTTTATCTGTCGTTTTCTCTCCTTATATTCTTTCTCTTCTCCTTTTCTCATTTTCTTTATTCTGTTAACGCTCTTCTCCTTCCTTCTACCTCCTCCACCTTCATAACCTCCTACTCCTCCTTCTCCTCTTACTCCTCCTCTTCCTCTTCCTCCTCCTCCTCTCACTCTCCTTTTCCCCACCTTCCTTCGCACTGCCTCGAATCTCTCTGCTTCCTCTTCTCTGCTATTTCTTCTCATTTCCCCGTCCCGTCATTGCCCCCTTTTCCTCCGCATTCCTCCCTCCCTGCCTCTTCTCCCCAGCTTCCTCCCCTCTCCGCCTGTTCTCCCCACCCAGTTATCGCCACACGGTGTGTCCAAGCCGCTCTAAGCTCTTGGAAATGGGAGTATGAACTATGGCCGCCCAAGCTACTGCCGGCCGCCTCACCCTTCCTCCCCACCCATCCATCCCCTACCCTCCATCCCCAACCATCCATCCCCACCTTACCATCCCCTATCTTACATCCCCAACCCTCCATCCCCACTATTCCAATCCCATCCCTCCTTCCCCACCCATTCATCCCCACCCCTCCATCCCAACCCTCCGTACTCTACCAGCGCCACCCTCCCTCCCCAAAAGATCCCATCCTCCCCACCTCTCCCCAGCATCATTCCATATAGAATGGGACAGCAGCACGTTGCTAATGTACACAATTTTGTTGAGAATCCGTGACTCTGTGTTTCTTCAGAGAGAAGTGGGTTATATTTCATACCCGGATTCTACCTGGAGGGTTTTCCGGGGGTCAACGCCCCCGCGGCCCGGTCCATGACCAGGCATCCAGTTGGATCAGGACCTGATCAACCAGACTGTTACTACTGACTTCACGCAGCCCGGTTCACCTGGGACTGACTTTAGGAACCTATCCAGTTTCCTCCTGAAGACAGCCAGGGGGTCTATTGGAAAGCCTCATTATGTATGATGTGAAGGCTGTTGAATAGTCTTGGGCCCCTGACACTTACTGTGCTGTCTCTTACTGTACTCATGGCACCTCTGCTTTTCGTTGGGGGGTACAATGTCGCCAGGGACGAGGAACAGGGAAAACATGTTAACGACGTAGCAGATACTCAAAGGAACTAACAAGAGGGGGTATTATTATTATTACTATTATTAGCATGAGCAGCACTAAATCAGTACAGAGGTCAGTCACACACACACACACACACACACACACACACACTGGAGGACAGGAGAGATAGGGACGACATGATAACGACATATAAGATACTGAGAGGAATTGACAAGGTGGACAGAGACAGAATGTTCCAGAGATGGGACACAGCAACAAGGGGACACAGTTGGAAGTTGAAGACTCAGATGAATCACAGGGATGTTAGGAAGTATTTCTTCAGTCACAGAGTGGTCGGGAAGTGGAATAGTCTGGGCAGGCCGAGACATATGGACGAGTCTCCTCACACCCACTGTCCCTGTTAACCTTCAGTGAAAAGGTACCTGGGAGTTAGTCGATCGTTGTGGGTCGCATCCTGGGGAATGGTCAAGTACTACAAACTACTGAGAAAATCGAATGTCTCTCAAATGACCTAATGATGCACTATCTGTGCCCAAAGTACGCAACAAACCACTCGCCGCAAGGCAGAACCAAACCTAACCTAAAAGGGTGGAGAGGCGCCCTGAGTTTCCCACAGATAGTAGCATTGATCATTTTGACGAGCCTGGCCCATGGCCGGGCTCAGAGAGTAGATACTCTCGAAACTCTTCAAAGGTATAAGCGATGTAGTGGAGGCAGGTTCCATACATAGCTTTAAGAAGAGGTATGATAAAGCTCATGGCGCAGGGAGAGTGACCCAGTAGCGGCCAGTGAAGAGGCGGGGCCAGGAGCTATGACTCGACCCCTGCAACCACAACTAGGTGAGTACAACTAGGTGAGTACACACACACACACACACACACACACACACATACATACACACACACGCGCGCACGCACGCAAGCACACCTCTGAAGACGAAGTCAGCATGTAAGGATTCGGATGGCGTTGCTGGTCGCGTCTTTGAGTTCGCTTCGCTGGATACCAGACATCCCGACTGTCACAGTTGTCCGAATCCTCTCCCTATCGAATCCTCTCTGGACCGAATCCTCTCTCTACCTAATCCTCATTCGACCAGATACACTCCCTACTGAATCAGTTCTCTCCCTTCCGAATCAATCCTCTCTCTACCGAATCTCCTCGCTCCCGAATTTTTTCGTTCCCCATCTCAACTCCCCAAAACCCACTCCCACTCCCAGTCCCTCCCCAGCCACCAGCACTGACCACTCAGGATTTAGAAAACTTTTTCTGTTTGGCTATCACAACTGTAGTTATCACAACTGTAGTTATCACAACTGTAGTTATCACAACTGTAGTTATCACAACTGTAGTTATCACAACTGTAGTTATCACAACTGTAGTTATCACAACTGCAGTTATCACAACTGTAGTTATCACAACTGTAGTTATCACAACTGTAGTTATCCACAGACCTGTAGTTATCACAACTGTAGTTATCACAACTGTAGTTATCACAACTGTAGTTATCACAACTGCAGTTATCACAACTGTAGTTATCACAACTGTAGTTATCACAACTGCAGTTATCACAACTGTAGTTATCACAACTGTAGTTATCACAACTGTAGCTATCACAACTGTAGTTATCACAACTGTAGTTATCACAACTGTAGTTATCACAACTGTAGTTATCACAACTGTAGTTATCACAACTGTAGTTATCACAACTGTAGTTATCACAACTGTAGTTATCACAACTGTAGTTATCACAACTGTAGTTATCACAACTGTAGTTATCACAACTGTAGTTATCACAACTGTAGTTATCACAACTGTAGTTATCACAACTGTAGTTATCACAACTGTAGTTATCACAACTGTAGTTATCACAACTGTAGTTATCACAACTGTAGTTATCACAACTGTAGTTATCACAACTGTAGTTATCACAACTGTAGTTATCACAACTGTAGTTATCACAACTGTAGTTATCACAACTGTAGTTATCACAACTGTAGTTATCACAACTGTAGTTATCACAACTGTAGTTATCACAACTTGTAGATTATCACAACTGTAGTTATCACAACTGTAGTTATCACAACTGTAGTTATCACAACTGTAGCTATCACAACTGTAGTTATCACAACTGCAGTTATCACAACTGTAATTATCACAACTGCAGTTATCACAACTGAGTTATCACAACTGTAGTTATCACAACTGTAGTTATCACAACTGAGTTATCACAACTGTAGTTATCACAACTGTAGTTATCACAACTGAAGTTATCACAACTGTAGTTATCACAACTGTAGTTATCACAACTGTTATCCAACGAGTTATCACAACTGTAGTTATCACAACTGTAGTTATCACAACTGTAGTTATCACAACTGTAGCTATCACAACTGTAGTTATCACATCTGTAGTTATCACAACTGTAGTTATCACAACTGTAGCTATCCCAACTGTAGTTATCACAACTGTAGTTATCACAACTGTAGTTATCACAACTGTAGTTATCACAACTGTAGTTATCACAACTGTAGTTATCACAATTGTAGGTATCACAACTGTAGTTATCACAACTGTAGCTATCACAACTGCAGTTATCACAACTGTAGTTATCACAACTGTAGTTATCACAACCGTAGTTATCACAACTGTAGTTATCACAACTGTCGTTATCACAACTGTAGTTATCACAACTGTAGTTATCACAACTGTAGTTATCACAACTGTAGTTATCACAACTGTAGTTATCACAACTGTAGTTATCACAACTGTAGTTATCACAACTGTAGTTATCACAACTGCAGTTATCACAACGGTAGTTATCACAACTGTAGTTATCACAACTGCAGTTATCACACCTGTGTTTTTGTGTCTTGTTTAACGAGGTGGAAGGTGGTTTAGTTGTTAGAAGAGAATGAAGAAGGTAGAGGAGAGAGAATAATATGAAAATTAGGATTAATATTAGGAGATATAAACTGGGAAGATTGCCTAAGCATCACGGATCCCAACCTATGTCTAGAACAAATTAACTCTGTGGTACTTGAGGTTTGCTCAAGGCAAATTCCCTTAAGGAAAAGGAGGAGAAGATGCAAACTAGAAAGAGAGAGGCGCTCCCTATACAGGCGAGGGCACAGAATAACGGAGCGGCTACAGGAGGCCAATATCTCTGAAATACGTAGGGAGACACTAGTCAGAGAAATAGCAAACATCGAATTAAAACTAAAGGAATCTTATAGGAATCAAGAGACACGGAAGAACTAAGAGCCATAAATGAAATTGAAAGAAACCCTAAGTATTTCTTTTCCTATGCAAAATCAAAGTCGAGAACAAGAACCAGTATTGGGCCCCTACTTAAACCGGATGGGTCCTACACAGATGACAGCAAGGAAATGAGTGAGTTACTTAAATCCCAGTATGACTCAGTCTTTAGCGAGCCACTAACCAGACTGAAAATCGAAAACCTAAATGATTTTTTCATGAGAGTGCCACAGAACTTGACAGATGCATGCCTTTCTGACATCATCACGACGCCAAATGACTTCGAAAAGGCAATAAATGACATGCCCATGCACTCCGCTCCAGGCCCAGACCCATGGAACTCCGTGTTCATCAAGAACTGCAAGAAGCCCCTATCACATGCTTTAACATCCTATGGAGAGGGAGCATGGACACTGGGATCGTCCCGCAGCTACTAAAAACAACAGACATAGCCCGCTCCACAAAGGGGCAGTAAAGCAATAGCAAAGAACTACAGACCAATTGCGCTAACGTCCCATATCATAAAAATCTTTGAAAGGGTTCTAAGAAGCAAGATCGCCACCCATCTTGATACCCATCAATTGCACAACCCAGGACAGCATGGGTTTAGAGCAGGCCGCTCCTGTCTGTCCCAACTACTGGACCACTACGACAGGGTCCTGGATGCTCTAGAAGATAAACAGAATGCAGATGTTATATACACAGATTTTGCAAAAGCCTTTGACAAGTGTGACCATGGTGTAATAGCACACAAAATGCGTGATAAAGGAATAACAGGAAAAGTTGGTAGATGGATCTATAATTTCCTACCACGTAGAACACAAAGAGTAGTAGTCAACAGAGTAAAGTCTGAGGCAGCTACTGTGAAAAGCTCTGTTCCACAAGGCACAGTACTTGCTCCCATCCTATTCCTCATCCTCATATCAGACATTGACAGGGATATAAGTCACAGTGCTGTGTCTTCCTTTGCAGATGACACCCGAATCTGTATGACAGTGTCCACCATTGAAGACACTGCAAGACTCCAAGCAGACATAAACCAAATCTTTAAATGGGCTGCAGAAAACAATATGAAGTTCAATGATGAGAAATTTCAATTACTCAGATACGGAAAACGTGAAGAAATTAAAATCTCATCGGAGTACAAAACTAATTCCAACCACACAATAGAGCGAAAAACTAATGTCAAAGACCTGGGAGTGATCATGTCAGAGGATCTCACTTTCAAGGACCATAACAAAGTAGCAATTGCATCTGATCGAAAAATGACAGGATGGATAATGAGAACCTTCAAAACCAGGGATGCTAAGCCCATGTTGACACTTTACAGATCGCTTGTTCTATCTAGGCTGGAATATTGCTGCACACTAACTGCACCTTTCAAGGCGGGTGAAATTGCTGACCTTGAAAATGTGCAGAGAACCTTCACCGCACGCATAAGTGCGATAAACCACCTCAACTACTGGGAACGCTTGAAGTTCCTAAACCTGTACTCTCTAGAACGCAGGCGGGAGAGATACATTATTATATACACATGGAAAATTCTCGAGGGCTTAGTACCAAACTTGCACACACAAATCACTCCATACGAAAGCAAAAGACTCGGCAGGCGATGTAACATCCCCCCAATGAAGAGCAGGGGTGCCACTAGCATGTTGAGGGACAACACAATAAGTGTCAGGGGCCCAAGATTGTTCAACTGCCTCCCAGCATACATCAGGGGGATTACCAACAAGCCCCTGGCTGTCTTCAAGCAGGCACTGGACAGGCACCTCAAGTCGGTACCTGATCAGCCGGGCTGTGGTTCGTACGTTGGACTGCGTGCGGCCAGCAGTAACAGCCTGGTTGATCAGGCTCTGGTCCAACAGGAGGCCTGGTCACGGACCGGGCCGCGGGGGCGTTGACCCCTGGAATTCTCTCCAGGTAGACTCCAGGTAGATGAGGAGGAGGAGGAGGGAAAATAAAAGGAGGGCAATAAGTAGGATAAAGCCAATAAAAAATCTGAAGAGAGGGAGGAAGAAGAGAATGAACATGAAGCAAATATAAAGCTGGAGGAGACAGAGGAGGAGGAGGAGGAGGAGGAAGAAATGGAGAATAACGAGGAGGAAGCACATATGATGATGGAGGAGACGGAGGAGAAGTCACGGCGTTTTTGTGTTTATGTTATTTTTAATGTCGAGTTAGACAGGTTAAGCAGCAGCATGTTGGTCCACTGTGTACTCACCTATTTGTGGTTGCAGGGGTCAAATCATATCTCCTGGCCCCGCCTCTTCACTGATTGCTACTAGGTCCTCTCTCTCCCTGCTCCATGAGCTTTATCAAACCTAGTCTTAAAACTATGTATAGTTCCTGCCTCCACTACGTCACTTTCTAGGCTATTCCACTTCCTGAAAACTCTATGACTGAAGAAATACTTCCTAACATCCCTTTGACTCATAGGAGTCTTCAACTTCCAATTGTGATCCCTTGTTTCTGTGTCCGTGTGTTCTGTGTGTGTGTGTGTGTGTGTGTGTGTGTGTGTGTGCGTGTGTGGTGTATGGTGTGTGTGTGTGTGTGTGTGTGTGTGTGTGTGTGTGTGTGTGTGTGTGTGTGTGTGTGTGTGTGTGTGTGTGTGTGTGTGTGGTTGTCGTTATTATACAGTAAAAACTGCGAAGCAGCGAAAATAGGCACTGCAGGGAGAAGTCCGGAGTCAAGCGCAGGATCAGAGTCCAGTGCCGAGTGCAGACACAGCTCCTGCACTCCCACAAGAGGTCTGGCGGCAGACATCACAACGAGCATATTCCATGAAGTCAACACACACACACTGGGTGCTAACATAACAGACATTTTCTATCTGCTTTCACATAACTAAGACCTTAACAACACTGAACACCTCGTATGTTAGATTTATTCTCAAATAAGCTGCACCAGCATGGAGTCCCTTCAGACTCAAGCATGTAAAGAAGCTTGAGAATGTTTAGAGCTCTGTCACAGGACTGGTCCAGGAGCTGAGATTAAATGCAAGGGAAAGACATAATATTAAACATGGCTAAAAGAAGTTTTAAGGAAAATACAAGAAAATACATAGAATAAAGATGTAAATGTTATTTACAAGTGAACTAATGAGGGAGCTGGACAAATACTTAAAGTCGGTGCCAGATCATACGGGCTGTGGTTCGTACGTTGGACTACGTGCGGCCAGCAGTAACAGCCTGGTTGATCAGTCTGAGATCCACCGGGAGGCCTGGTCGTGGACCGGGCCGCGGGGGGCGTTGACCCCTGGAACACCCTCCAGTTAGACTCCAGGTAGACATCAGTGAATGACCCAACACACCGTCAATGCTAGACCCAGCGTCTACTAGAGAGAAAAAACATTAATACTACTAGATCTAGTTTTTACACCAAAAGAGAGAAAAAAATCAGTGTAAAATTTTCTAAACCCAATTGGAAAAATAAATATATTTAGGCTAAAATATGTCGTAAAGACGGAATAGCAACCGAAACGTAAGTAATTATTCAGTCTTAGGGTCTAAGGAAGTCTAATTAGATGAGGAAGTAGTGGAGACAACTTCCATACAGAGTTTGAGGAGTAGGTACGACTGGGCGGAAAGGAGCCCGAGTTAAGAATGCCAGGTGATAAAATTTATGAGGTGGTGTCAGGTGCTCTTGACTCGACCACGTTGAATCGACCCCTGCAATCACAAACAGGTGAATACACACACACACACACACACACACACACACACACACACACACACACACACACACACACACACACACACATACACACTGACCAATTCGGACGCCGCAGTGGACCGCTGGTTGGAACACGGGACACGAACCCGTGTGTAAAATCGGGGAGGACGCAAACCTCTGGTGTTTCCGCTCCAGAACCCCCCTGGCCTTGAAGCAGCCTCACCAAGGAGGCTTCCGGGGAGGGTTTCCAGAGGTTTGGTTTCAGAGGGAAAGGAATGGAGGGGAAGGAGGATGAGGTGGTTAAGGTAAGGGGTTGGGTGGAGTAGTGTTTTGGGTTGAAGAGGTGGAGGTGTCGCTATGAAACCCTACTAACTTTGAACAACCTCACCAGAGAGGCTTCCGAGGTGAGTTTCCTGGGGTTGTTAAGGAGAGGGACGGGGAGGTGAGGTGATTGGGGGTTAGGGATTGAGTGAGGACGATGCTTTGGGTTTGGAGATAGGAGGGGAAGTAGGTTTGGGCGAGGGCATGGGAGGGTTACATGGTTAAGGAGGGGTTGAAGGGGAGGCAGAGACATTAAGTGGGGTTGCTGAGGTTGAGCACGCTTACGAAGTGGCCAGGTTGATGTAGTGAGTAGTAAAAAAGGAAAAAAATATCTGGGAATAAAAAGGAAAAAAAAATGTCTGGGGGGAAAAAAGAATTTATGATAATAAATAGATGAATTTTGGAAGAAAGAAAAAGAGGGAATTATTTTTAATACACAGAAGGTTAAACCCACCGCGGATCATACAGCAGAGAGGCTAGTGAAGGCTCGATCCTCCCTCCAGTAACTGCGAGACAGACACTATTACAGCCAAGCATGGGATGAGAATTTATATATATATATATATATATATATATATATATATATATATATATACATGAATCACATTGGATAATATTAGGTAATAATTAGATTAATTCTGCCGCAAAAATAAAATTCTCAATATTAATATTTTTACTGCGTTAATAAAGGCTTATGATTTATGTATTAAAAGCATATTTACGTATATATATATTTTTTTTACTCCATTCGGAACGTTATTATTATTTTTTTTTATCAAGACTTATCGGGACTGCACTCTTGATCCAAGGAATTAGAGCAGCTCCTTCCTCTGATCAAGTCTGGTTTCCTCCACACCCTCCCTTCTCCCCCCTCCCCAGGAGCTGTTGAACCCCCTACGGGTACAGCGCTAACCCCTAGAAGAGGTATATTACAACGGGGGTGCCGGTGCAGAGAGCAGAGTATATCTCAACATATTTTCTGTTGTATAAAGGGGAGGGGGGAGGTCCCAAGGGAAGGGGTAAGGGGTGCCATAGCTCCCTTTAATGGCTGTCGCATACCGCACTGCTGTGTCAGGGGGAGGGTAAGGGGGTTGTCGCCCTGAGAAGACTGTAGTGAGTGTCAATGGGGGTGTCCAGTGGTGATTATGGGGGGAGGGGAGGGTTGTGTGCTCTGAGGGGAAGAGGAACTGAAGGAGAGATAGACAGATAGATGGGGCTAGAGGTACTGCTGCTGCTACTGCTGCTGCAGCTGGTGCTGCTACTGCTGCTACTGCTGCTGCAGCTGCTGCTGCTACTGCTGCTGCTGTTGCTGCTGCTGCTGCTACTGCTGCTGCTGCTGCTACTGTTGCTGCTGCTGTTGTTGCTGGTGCTGCTCACCTCTGGGTAACTGGATTAGTAGGAAGGTAGAGTACTGGTGAGAAAGAGGGAAAAAAAGAGGAGGAGCAGTAGGGCAGAAAAAGAGGAGAAAGAGGGAAGAAAAAGAAGAGAAAGAGGGAGGGAAGAAAAAAAGGAGAAGGGAAGTAAGAAAAAGGAGAGAAATGGAGGAGGGAAGAAAGGGTAGAGAAAGAGGACAGAAAATGAAAAAAAAGAGAGAAAGAGGAGAAGGAAGAAAGATTAGAGAAAGAGCGGAGAGAAGAAGAAGAAAGGAGAGAAAGAGGGGAGGGAAGAAGAAAGTAGAGGAAGAATGGAGGTAAGAAAAAGGAGACAAAGAAGGGAGGAAAGAGGGAAAAGCCAGAAAAAATATGTAAGGAATGGGAAGAAGAAAAGAGAAACAAGAACAAGAAGGTAGGAAGGAAGAAAAAGGAAAAAATGGCAGGACATGAAAAAAAAAGAGAAGACGAAGGGAAAGAAGAAAAGAAGAGGGAGAACAAGAAAAAGAAGAGGAGACGAAAGAGGCAAGACGAAAGAAGGAAAGACTGAAAGGGAGGAACGAAGGAAAGACTGAAAGGGAGTAACGATTGCCCCTCTTTATAAAAAGGGAATTAAGAGAAGGCGGAGACAAATGAAGAACAAGGGATAATGAGAGAACAAGGAGAACATATGAAGAAATTAAAGAAACAATGCTTTAAAGGCATAGCAAGGATAACAATGGGATGAAAGAGAGAGTAAAGGGAGGAGATGGAAGGGAGAGACTACTGAAAGGAGGACAAGAAGACAAAGGGAGCCAGGGGGAGATAAGGGAATATATAAAGAAGGAATAAGGGAAAGAGTTGAGGAGACAAGAAGGAAGGAAAGTATAAAGAGAGAGAGAGAGAGAGAGAGAGAGAGAGAGAGAGAGAGAGAGAGAGAGAGAGAGAGAGGCATGACGAAATGAGTGAATTGGAAGGGAAACCAAAATGAGAATAAGACAGAGGGTAAAAATTATTGCGGAAAAAACGAGAAAACAAGTGAAAAAAACACAATAAATTTTATGATGAATAAGGATGGGGAGAATCTGGAGAATGGGGAAAGTTGGGCAGGGTGGGGAGGTGGGGGAGGATGAGGAGGATGGGGAGGGTGGGGGAGGATGAGGAGGATATGGAGAATGGGGAGGATGGGGAGCATGGTGAGGATGGGAAGGAGATCCCTGAGCTATATTAAGAGGGGAAGGGAGGGAGATGATGGGGCTAGGGGGCTGGGGGTAGTCTGGTCCGATATCATAATAACTCCCCCACCTCCATCCTCCCCTACCTCCTCCTCCCCCCTCCAACTCCCATCTCTGGATTTATGGGGCTGGGGAATATAATGGGGGGATCTGACCAGACTCTGGAATATATATAAGATCTATTTTCCGCGCCTCTTGTTTTATGCTATGGCTTTCCCCTCCCCTCCCTCCCCTCCCTCCCCTCCCTCCCCTCGCCCTCTAACCCCTCTTTCTCATCTCCCTTCCCCCGTCCCTTTGACCTGACATTGGCGGGAGTGGATACTCTCTCTCTCTTCTCTCTCTCTCTCTCTCTCTCTCTCTCTCTCTCTCTCTCTCTCTCTCTCTCTGATGGTCTGACGGAAGTCAAAAGCGTCCTGATGGAGCCACTATGCTACCCTGGAAGGATGGTAAGCAGATTGCTTGGGACTACACCTGTGCTGCCACAATGGCAGACATCTACTTATCATACTCCGTAGCCGAAGGGGGTGGAGCTGCCAGCCACAGGGAGACCCAGAAGACTCGCAAATATGAAGGCCTTCCCCCTTGCTATAACTTCATCCCAATAGGGTCGGAGACCCTTGGAGCATGGGGCAAGTGTGCTTTAAAGTTTCTTAAAGAGCTGGGTGAAAAACTCATCATAGAAACCAAGGACCACAGGGCGACCAGCTTCCTCTTTCAGAGACTCAGTGTTGCGATCCAGAGGGAAAATGCCTGCAGCATTCTGGGCACGCGGCCCACTGCCGGGGAGCTGGACGAAGTATTTGACATGTAGCTCTGAGTTGTTATCTATGTTGTTTTACTCCCTATTGTATTCTTGTCAATGTATTTTGTCTTGAAATAAAGTTTATACACAATGAAAAGATGGGGTGGTAGGGGAAGTGGAATATTCAAATGGCTTCAGAAAGAAATCTAAACATTCTTCCTTGAAGTCTTTTTATCCACTTCTTAGAGGCTATGGGTCCCACAATTTACACCAGAGGTGGACCCCATTTATATATATATATATATATATATATATATATATATATATATATATATATATATATATATATTTTGGACACACATATACATATAAAAGAAAAGGCCGGCGGGACGGACGTCATAGTGGGATGGGGGTTAAATGTGCTTACCATTTCAATAACATATTTGCAAAATGCATAGTCTTTATTGAATCGTTGAGGGAAAACACGTACAAGTTTACGAATGCAGAACTGTGAGCAGCGTATGTACGCATCATTACTAGATGTGTATGAAATATACAAGCATGAATGTATGTGTAAATACAGAGGTACTTATGTTCATACGCTATGTGAGCTCGTATACGCACGTCAGTTGGTATACACAGGAACGTACGCCACTGGTCCAGGGGGTAATGCATATGCACACGAGAGTGTACGCATGAATGGATGCATGCACGCACAGAGGCACGCACGCACGCACACATACACAGTAGGAAGGTTTTTGACACAGTACCGCACAAGAGTCTGCTACAAAAGTTAGAGAAGAAGGAAGAAAAAAGAGGCGAGGCACTACAATTGATCAAGGTATTCCTAACAAGAAGGAAAAAACGAGTAATTGTCCGAAAAGAGGTTTCGTGATGGGTTCAAGTGACAAGTGGGGTTCCACAAGGTTCAGTAATAGGATCGGTACTATTTTTGTACACGCGAATGACATGACGGATGGGATAAACTCAGATGTGTCTCTATTCTCAGTTGATGTGAAGTTAATGAGGAGAATACAAGCAGATAAATACCTGGAAAGACTACAAATAAATTTGGACAGGCTGCAGGTCTGGGCTGGCAAGTGGCTATTGGAATTTAACCCCAGTGTCAAGCTATGGACGTTGGAACTGCATACAAAGTACAGGCATGGGGAAGGGTGGGAGCAAAGGCTGCAAACCTCACTCAAGAAGGAACTCGTCTTGAGTAGTGTACCGAATATATTATCTAAGGCGCATATCACCCGAATAATTGCTACATTAAATGCGCGTCTGCCAAATCTAAGATTAGTTTTCAGAAATTAAGGTAAGGAGTCATCCACGACACTGTATATGGGACACGTCAGGCTCATATTGGAGTATGCAGCATCAGTATGGAACCCACACCTGGTCAAGCATGTGGCCTGGTGGCAAAAGTTCTCGCTTCACACGGCGAGGGTCTGGGTTCGATTCCCAGCCAGAGTAGAAACATTTGGCGTGTTTCTTTACACCTGTTATCTATGTTCACCCATAGTGTGGTGTGGGTCGCATCGTGAGACATTGACCTAATTTGTCCGAAATGTTCAGCATAACAAGGGGCTTTCTATATAGTAGTGTCATTGATGTCACCTAGGCCTGTATACCATGTACATGTACTTGTAGTAAATATAGTTATTATTATTATAAATTGGAGAAAGTGAAAAGGCTTGGAACGAGACTATTCTCGGAGTGTCCTCCGAGAATAGTATTAGTGTCCTCCACTGATAACAGTGGAGGACAGGAATACTAGGGAAAGATAACAGCGTACAAAATACTGAAAGAAATTGATAGGGTGGATTAGAACACATTGTTTGAGAGACGGGAAAGAGGAACACGAAGACACAGCTTGAAGCTGAAAATACTTATGAGTCACCGGGACGTTAGGAAGTAGTATGTTCCTCAGCCTTGAGTCGACTCAAGGCTGAGGGACTGACCACCTCAAACTCCTCCTGTTCTTCACGATTCTCCTTTGTATGGACTGATGAAGCCACTGTGTGGCGAAACGTTTCCACAATAAAGATACCCAAGTGTTGCATATGTGTCTAATTTAAATAAAAAAAGGCGTAAATAAGTATTTACCACAAGAAAGACGGGAAATGATAGAATTTCTTAAAATGTTCGAAAGAAAGATTCACCTCTGCTAAGAATGTGGGAAGAATCCCTAGTTTAGCAAGCAATATAAGCAAGCAAAGGACACAAAAATGAGAAAGAATGGAGGTGCGGAAGGCACTAAACGTGAGAAATTGAACTCATAAGGAAAACGAAAACACGAGGATAAGAGGGCAAGAATACCGATAATTTTAAATGGGCAGCAACCTAGCGAGAACAGAGTCAAAGCTGTTTCACAGCCACGTCCAAAAGGACAGTGAGATACCAAGTAAAAAAAAGTTGGTATGTAGATACAAGAACAGTTCTCACTTCCTGGGTAACGTCAGCGAAGACACTTGAGGAACTTAGCAACATTAGCTAAAGAAATGGCCAAGCAAAAGCAAAACAACAGCTCTGGGGAAATACACAGAGCAGCAGCTGCTCCCTGGAACAAACTACCACCACAAAACAACGGCATATCTGCCACAAATGCCCATCAGATCCACAAAACAACAGCAACAGGTCAACAGTCACGATAATAAACCTGCGTAACGTACCCACCAGACCACCAATACTTCAAGAGCTCAGGACCCCTTTTTCAGAATGTCTTCGGGTATATTTATAAGGCTAGTTAAGCACAAATCAAGAATTTAAGGCAACAATGTGTACATAACAACTGGCTCCACGGAACTGCTCTCTGATCTTTTTTTTTAATTCAATTTCTTTATTAAAAGGAACTGGGCCTACTCTCTCTTCCTTCCTCAGGTCAAACGTCATTGCTGTCCATTTCCTATGCGTTCTATTACACCAAGGGCTTAGTGCTTCCAATAATAATAATAATAATGATAATATTAATAATAATAATAATAATAATATTATTATTATTATTATAATAATAATAATAATAATATATTATTATTATTATTATTATTATTATTATTATTATTATTATTATTATTATTATTATTATTATTATTATAATTATAATTATTATTATTTTTATTGTTATTATTCATTCTGGGTCAAACTTTTATTTTAATTACAGTATTTCGAGTTATCATAACGTATTTCCTTCCCTCCTTCCTCAACTCTCTGCTTCCTTCTCTTCCTTTTCCCTTCCCCCTTCCCTTCTTCCAACTCTTGGGGCTCCTTCCCTCTCACCCTCCATCACTTTCTCTACACCCCCTTTCTCTCTCTCTCTCTCTCTCTCTCTCTCTCTCTCCGCTCGCCCTCCCTCCCCGATTCATCGTACATTTTTTGCCTGTTTTCCCCCATTTATTCATTATTTTCTTTTATTTCCCTGGGGTTAGCGTTGCTCCCTGCTCTCCCCTGCCAAAACAACACCCTCCCCCATCAACCTCCTCTGACTTTCAAATCTGTTTCCCTTTTTATCCATCTCTACGAAATTGGTCTTTTGTTGCCATTCCCAGTTTTATCAGTCCCTGCCTCTCCCTTTCTTCCTCCTCTCCTCTCTCTCTCTCTCTCTCTCTCTCTCTCTCTCTCTCTCTCTCTCTCTCTCTCTTGAGTCCTTCGTCCCGTTCTTGTTCTCCCCTTCCTCAATCTCCCTCTTTCTTTTCCCCCTTTCTTTCTTCCCTCCCCATCCCTCCCTCCCTCCTCTCTACCTCTCCCTCCCCTCCTTTCTTCATTTTTTTTATCTTCCTATACTTCCTTTCTTCCCTACATTCATTTCTTTCCCTATTCGTCCCCCCTTACTTTGCCTTTTCTTCTCCCTCCCCTCTTTTCTCCCCTCCTCTTCTCTATTTCCCTCCATCCCTTCCCTCCTTCTCCCCCTCCCACAATCACCTCTTCCTCTTCTCTCTTCCTTTTTTATTCACATAATAAGTCTTCCTTTTCGTATTTCTATCAATAATTTTTTTGCTTGTTTGTTGACTATTTTTTTTGTATTTGTATTTCTATAGATTTTTTCATGATTTATTTTACAGATTTCCTACCCACGCACTCACGCACTCACGCACACACACACACACACCGGCGAAGAGGCCAGGAGCTGCGGGTTGACCCCTGCAACCATAAATAGGTGAGTACAAATAGGTAAGCACACACACACACACACACAATGATAAGCCATCCATCTGACTAGCCAGTCAGCTAATCAGCCGATCACCTAGCCAACCAGCCAGCCAGACGCTAACCAGCTAACAATCCAATCAGCCAGTCATCCAGCCAGCCAGCCAGCCAGCCAGCCAGCCAGCCAGCCAGTCAGCCTGTTGGCTAGCTTTCCCCTTGGCTGGTATCTGATGGCCAGCCCCTTTCACACTGGCTCTATTAAATTCGAAAATTGCTTAAGTTTGCCCCAAAGAAGCCGCCTCGCCTTTATGAGGAGGGCAGCGGTCGGCAGCCCGGCCCCAAACTTGTGGCTTTATAACCAACCTTCGCTGCTAACGTTCACAGCCAGCGTTCACTGCTAACGTTCACAGCCAGCGTTCACTGCTAACGTTCACAGCCAGCGTTCACTGCTAACGTTCACAGCCAGCGTTCACTGGTAACGTTCACAGCCAGCGTTCACTGCTAACGTTCACAGCCAGCGTTCACTGGTAACGTTCACAGCCAGCGTTCACTGCTAACGTTCACAGCCAGCGTTCACTGGTAACGTTCACAGCCAGCGTTCACTGGTAACGTTCACAACCAGCGTTCACTGCTAACGTTCACAGCCAGCGTTCACTGCTAACGTTTGTCTTGTACAAAAACGGCGATAACATGCGCTGGCCGCTACCGCTTATGACTGTAAGAAGACTCTTAAAGTGTTAATTTTATATTATATACACACTCTCTACATACACACACTTTCTTTCCCTCCTTCTCTCTTTCCTCTACCTCCATTATCCCTATAATTTTTACTTTCCTTCCCTTTTCTGTCTTCTCGCTCTCCCCTCTCTATCTCCCTCCTAATCTCCTCATTTTCCCTCCCCTTTCCTCTCATTTCCCTCGCCTCCCATCTGGCTCTCCCATCTTAGTCTTAATTCCAGAGCAACCATCACCCTCCCTCCCTCCCTCCCTCCCTCCCTCCCTCCCTCCCTCCCTCCCTCCCTCCCTCCTTCCTTCCTTCCTTCCTTCCTTCTAATCTCCCACACACCCAAACTATGACCCATCTCATAGTGACTTTGGAACGGATAAAATAGTGTAATTTCTCTCTCCCTCTCTCTCCCTCTCTCTCTCTCTCTTCTCTCTTCTCTTCTTCTCATCTCCTCCCTCAATCTCCCTCTCTTCTTCTCTTTACTCTTCTCTCTCTCTCTCTCTCTCTCTCTCTCTCTCTCTCTCTCTCTCTCTCTCTCTCCTCTCTCTCTCTCCTCTCTCCTCTCCTCTCTCTCTCCTCTCTCTCTCTCTCTCTCTCTCTCTCCTCTCCTCTCTCTCTCTCCTCTCTCTCTCTCTCTCTCTCTCTCTCTCTCTCTCTCTCTCTCTCTCTTAACTGCCTGCTGGCATCTCTGCCACAGAGGTAGATGTGGCAGAGTATTGCAGAGGGCGCAATACTCTGCCACATCTTTGATTCCCACCGCTTGGTTCCGTTCTGTTTCCTGTCTGCCTCTGCTTGGTTCTGTTTCCTGTCTGCCTCTGCTTGGTTCTGTTTCCTGTCTGCCTCTGCTTGATTCTCTGTTTCCTGTCTGCCTCTGCTTGATTCTCTGTTTCCTGTCTGCCTCTGCTTGGTTCTGTTTCCTGTCTGCCTCTGCTTAATACTCTGTTTCCTGTCTGCCTCTGCTTGATTCTCTGTTTCCTGTCTGCCTCTGCTTGATTCTCTGTTTCCTGTCTGCCTCTGCTTGGTTCTGTTTCCTGTCTGCCTCTGCTTAATACTCTGTTTCCTGTCTGCCTCTGCTTGATTCTCTGTTTCCTGTCTGCCTCTGCTTGATACTCTGTTTCCTGTCTGCCTCTGCTTGATACTCTGTTTCCTGTCTGCCTCTGATTGATACTCTGTTTCCTGTCTACCTCTGCTTGGTACTCTGTTTCCTGTCTGCCTCTGCTTGATACTCTGTTTCCTGTCTGCCTCTGCTTGATACTCTGTTTCCTGTCTACCTCTGCTTGATTCTCTGTTTCCTGTCTGCCTCTGCTTGATACTCTGTTTCCTGTCTGCCTCTGCTTGATACTGTTTCCTGTCTGCCTCTGCTTGGTACTCTGTTTCTTGTCTGCCTCTGCTTGATACTCTGTTTCCTGTCTGCCTCTGCTTGGTACTATGCTTCCTGTCTGCCTCTGCTTGGTACTCTGTTTCCTGTCTGCCTCTGCTTGGTACTCTGTTTCTTGTCTGCCTCTGCTTGGTACTGTTTCCTGTCTGCCTCTGCTTGATTCTCTGTTTCCTGTCTGCCTCTGCTTGATACTCTGTTTCCTGTCTGCCTCTGATTGATACTCTGTTTCCTGTCTACCTCTGCTTGGTACTCTGTTTCCTGTCTGCCTCTGCTTGATACTCTGTTTCCTGTCTGCCTCTGCTTGATACTCTGTTTCCTGTCTACCTCTGCTTGATTCTCTGTTTCCTGTCTGCCTCTGCTTGATACTCTGTTTCCTGTCTGCCTCTGCTTGATACTGTTTCCTGTCTGCCTCTGCTTGGTACTCTGTTTCTTGTCTGCCTCTGCTTGATACTCTGTTTCCTGTCTGCCTCTGCTTGGTACTATGCTTCCTGTCTGCCTCTGCTTGGTACTCTGTTTCCTGTCTCTGTTTCTCTGCTTGTGTGGACTGTTTCTGTCTGCTTTGCTTGTCTCTGTTTCTGTCTCCTCTGCTTGGTACTCTGTTTCCTGTCTGCCTCTACTTGGTACTATGTTTCATGTCTGCCTCTGTTTGGTACTCTGTTTCCTGTTTGCCTCTGTTTGGTACTCTGTTTCCTGTCTGCCTCTGCTTGGTACTCTGTTTCCTGTCTGCCTCTGCTTGGTACTCTGTTTCCTGTCTGCCTCTGCTTGGTACTCTGTGTCCTGTCTTTTACCTCTCTTGTTTTGTCTCTCCTGTCTACTATTCCGTTATTTTCTGCTTTTGTTTTTTGTTCACTTGTTTGCTTGATGCCTTGTTCTCTTTTCTCTGTTGCTTTCTGTTGTGCCTGATTCTGTGTATATCTTGTCTGTTTGATATCCCCCTTTCTTTTTTATTTTGTCTGTTATCCTATTTTGTCTTTCCTCCTGTTCCTGTATGACGTTTCCGTCCCATGTATGTCTCTGTATGACGTTTCCGTCCCATGTATGTCTCTGTAGGATTTTTCTGTCCCATGTATGATTCTGTATGACCTATGTATTTTTCTGATCTGCAGCTGCCACGTTTTCGGAACACGACATTAGATTATTGAAGTCATCTCGAGGTTCAATGGTGACCTCCTCCTCCAGCACTACCTGTGTCCGGCTACCGCCGCTAGTTCGTAGTAAACGAACCTGTGCAGGAGCAGTGCTCAACCGAGAATTGAACCCTGAAGGAACCTCCAGTCTTCACTTGTGGATTCTTGTGTGCACGACTCAAACAACGTGGCACTCAGCGCCATCCTCAGCTGTGCCACGCTCACTGCTCTCCCCCACGCTCAGTCTGCTGTGCCACGCTCGCTGGAAAAGCACAATAACCGCTGAAGCAGACGCAAGCCATTTTCAGTCCAGGTGCTCGTCGAGGCTGCAGTGGACTTGTAATAAATAATATCTGGCTTTTGTTTGTGATTCGTGTCGAAAATATTGGAAGGAACGCAGTGTTACTCACACGAATGCTAATAATAATAATAATAAAAATGATGATGATAATAATAATAATAATAATAATAATAATAATAATAATAATAATAATAATAATAATAATAATAATAATAATAATTTTCGCATTTCCCAAACACAAGAACATCAAGAGCGAGAACAACAAGAGCGAGAACAACAAGAGCGAGAACAACAAGAGCGAGAACAACAAGAGCGAGAACAACAAGAGCGAGAACAACAAGAGCCAGAACAACAAGAGCGAGAACAACAAGAGCGAGAACAACAAGAGCGAGAACAACAAGAGCGAGAACAACAAGAGCGAGAACAACAAGAGCGAGAACAACAAGAGCGAGAACAACAAGAGCGAGAACAACAAGAGCGAGAACATCAAGAGCGGGATCAACAAGAGCGAGAACAACAAGAGCGGGAACAACAAGAGCCAGTCATATTAACGTCACATTTAACATATAAACATCGCTGAGACTCGCAGTACTAAATAATATCTCGTAAAATAATAATAATTCCAGCATGATGAAAACTAAACAAATTAAAAAAAAAAGCAATAAATAAAAGCATATCTCCATGACTTTCGAAATTTTACTTCCCATTTCTTTATTTTTTTTATCTTAGTCGTTGTGTTGCTGTCACAATATAATTGTTTTAAACAGTTAAAAAAATACGACAATGTTAGCCATATTAACAGAGGCAACATTAACAACAGTGTTAACATTTAACGTTACTAATGATGATTAACACCGACGAAATTAACAACGGTAATAACGTAAACAACATCAACACCATTAATAACAGCGACATCAACACCATTAACAACATAAATAACGGCGACATCAAAACCAAAAACTAACAACAGCGACATCAAGAACAACAAAAACATCATCAGAAGCAGCAACAGCAACAATAGCAACAGCAGCATCAACAACAATGACAACTATAACAACAGTAACAATAGCAACACCGCCAACAACAACAGCAAGAACAATGACAACAGCAATAACAATGACAAAAGTAACAATAGCAACAGAAACAAGAGCAGCAACAACAACGACAACAGCAACAAGAACAACAGCAACAACAATGACAAAAGTAACAATACCAACAGCAACAAGAGCAGCAGCAACAACAACGACAACAGCTACAACAACAACAGCAACAACAATGACAAAAGTAACAATACCAACAGCAACAAGAGCAGCAGCAACAACAGTGACAACATCAACAACAGCAACAGCAACAACAGCAACACAAACAACAACAGGCAGGATGCTCATTTGACTCTTGAAGTACTTTTAACAAACTTCAAAACATCGTCTTGTAAAACAGTTAGTAATTTCTTAGGTTTGTATAAAACTAAATTGCTTTTCTTCACAGAAATTTATGTAGACACTCAAAAGAACTTTTATTATTATTATTATTATTATTATTATTATTATTATTATTATTATTATTATTATTATTATTATTATTATTATTATTATTATTATTATTATTATTATTATTGTTGATATTATTATTATTATTATTATTATTATTATTATTATTATTATTATTATTATTATTATTATTGTTGCTATGTTAATATTGAAGGCCTAAGCATTGTTGGAGTTATGGAGGTCAAAATGATTCTATTTTACCTTTAAATACGATGAATAGAATTTATCAAAACCATTTTCGGAATATCTATAAATTTTAATTCACAACTCTGCAGCTTTGCTTAACCTTATTTGCAATTTTCCTTTAAACTCCTAGAAATCAGTCAAAATGATGCGTTAAAAATACATTTTTTGAAACTTTTTAAAATCCGCCACCAAAACCCGACAAAAATACTGTATAACTACATAAAATCCACCTCCAAAATTTCTCCTCAAAATAATTATAAATGCAACTAAAATCCAGCATTCAAAACCCCTGTAAAAAAAAAAATACTTAAAATTTGCTTCAAAAGCCTTTAAAAATCCTACTTTGAAAAGTGTAAAAATCTGCTCCCAGGACCTTTTAAAGTTCTCCCTAAAAACCTTTTCAAATGATGGAAACACCGTCATAAAAATATCCACCTTCCTCAGTGTATGGGATAGGACGTTGTGAGAGATGGTAATTCCCAGGTAACAGTATTAACGAAAGACTTGACGATATCATCATTGATAAATAACAAAAAGGCACAATACTTTGACTGGAACAATATGAAAATAACCCGTAGGTACAAGAGAGGAGCTTACAAATACATTTCGGTGGGACCTTGACCATTTACAAGTCATCATTGGCGAGACTGAAGTCACACAGCTCAGGCTGAGGCATTTCAACACTATATACGTAACCCATCCTGAGTGATGGAATGTGACAGGAAAACATAGCTAGACGTTTGCTCCCACTGTGTAACTATCATATAGAATATTGCAGCAGCACATTGCTGATGTATCCAGATTTGCAAAATGGCTAAGCATGCCACCAACTAACTGCAAGATGCCGTTCTGTCTACTGTTGAAGTCACTTGAGGTTTCCGTCTGCTATCTAGTCTACAGATCCACCTGTCATCTAGACTGACTTATCTAACCGGCTGGTTGGTGAATGTACAGGCTAGTCAACCGATACTAGGTGAAATTAGAAGCTAGGTACTCGAAACTAAGTGAATTTACGGGCTAAACTAATCTAGATTAACATATAGGCTAAACTTGATTGTGACAGTTGATGGTGATGGCTGGTTGTGATAGATGGTTGGGCCAGCTGGTTGTGACAGATGGTTGGGGCAGTTGGTGTGATAGATGGCTGGGCCAGCTGGTTGTGACAGTTGGTTGGGCCAGTTGGTTGAAACTACCAGTCAGTGAGGTCAGTATTAATCACTATGTCAGCTGCTGATGGTGTCATTATTTCTGCAGATAAGGCGCCTGGCCTATCATTACCATTATTCCCCATCATTCTCATTATTCCCCCATCATTCTCATCGTTCCCCATTGTTCTCCCTGTTTCCATCATTCCCACTATTCCCGTGTTCACTATTGCTTCCCCCTGTTTACATCATTTCACAAAATCCAATTATCTTCATCATTCCCATTGTTTCCCATAACTACCATTGTTACCCATAACTACCATTGTTTCCCATAACTACCATTGCTACACATAACTCCCGTTGTTACCCATAACTCCCATTGTTTTTCATCAACAGCTGTGCATCTCTAATATATATAAATTCCTTGTACTTTTTTTTTACTTCTCTTTTAGAAGAGAGAGAGAGAGAGAGAGAGAGAGAGAGAGAGAGAGAGAGAGAGAGAGAGAGGTCAGTATACATTAAGCGTGATATATGTTCTGTGAAGCTTATCATTACAAAGCATCAACATCCCTGTACAGTGTAGATTGCAAATGAAGATACGATTTTTTAGATCCCGGTGCAAAGTGTAATGAAACAGGAGAACAAATGTGAATATATTATTTTACAGGAATATGGCGTGTATGTGTGTGTGTGTGTGTGTGTGTGTGTGTGTGTGTGTGTACTCACCTATTTGTGGTTGCAGGGGTCGATTCATAGCTTCTGGCCCCGCCTCTTCACTGATTGCTACTAGGTCCTCTCTCTCCCTGCTCCATGAGCTTTTTTTTTTTTGTGTGTGTTTGAACTTATAGTCATGCGGGAGAACATTATATGTATATATATATATATATATATATATATATATATATATATATATATATATATATATATATATATATATATATATCTCGAAACAAGTGATTTTGAATCATCAACAGAACTGCGGGTTGGCCAGGACTCGATCCTGCGTTCCCATACCCAGCCCTGTGTGAATTAGAACAAAGTACACATCACTTTCTCCATTGGACCACCAATGGAGAGAGTGATGCGTACTTTCTTCACCGAAGACGTGTCGGGATGGGTACATGTGTCCAGTGGGTTTCCACAAAAATCAGTACTATTACCAGTGCTATTTCTTGTATTCATGAATGATATGACGGAAGGCATAAAGTCAGAGGTATCCTTGTTAGCAGATAATATGAAACTAATGAGAATATAAGCAGAAGAGGACCAGAAAAGACTACAAATGGGTCTGGACAGGCTGAAGGAGGACCTCAGGGTGGGTATTATACCGAGCATATCGCCTGAGGTGCACATCAGCCAAGTAATTGCTGCAATGAATCTAGGTCAAGCTTTTAGACATGGAAGGAGTCATTCATGACACTGAGTACAAGCAGGGCCAGGAGCTGAGATTCAACCCCTACATGCATACATAGGTGAGCACACATACCATTGTGAAATGGTTACGTTTGTGCTCCAAGTCGCAGGTTCGATCCCACACTCATCCATCCTCCCTTACTATATTTCGTTATTATTCATCCCCCGTCCTCTCTCTCTCTCTCTCTCTCTCTCTCTCTCTCTCTCTCTCTCTCTCTCTCTCTCTCCTCACACACAAACCCTCGTATTTGCCCACCAATCTCCTTCACTTGTAAACACAGGAACACGCTACTGACAACACCTCCTAACTTACAGTGCCCAGGTGGTGGAGGGAGCCAGGTGGTGGAGGGAGCCAGGTGGTGGAGGGAGTCAGGTTGTGGAGGGGGCCAGGTGTAGGGAGTCAGGTTGTGGAGGGAGCCAGGTGGTGTAGGGAGTCAGGTTGTGGAGGGGGCCAGGTGGTGTAGGGAGTCAGGTTGTGGAGGGAGCCAGGTGGTGTAGGGAGTCAGGTGGTGGAGGGAGTCAGGTGGAGGCACTTGGTGGTGGAGGGAGTCTAATTCACCACCCAAATCACTGACCACGAAAATTTCTCTCGCATTTTAGTGTCAGGATTGGAATAAAATTATTACTAAATTCCAACGTCATATATGGGACTCCCTCTCCGATTTTTAAATAATAATTAATTTTTAAATTTTATTAGAAATTTTCTTAAGAATTTTTGAAAACCTTCCAATGAGCATTTGAAAATGTCTTTCCTTAATGAAGATAGAACTGATTTGAACCTCTAATATAATTAGAAATTATACACCAGATTTCTTTAGCTAGTGGAATCCTGAGCCAAAATTTTCCCAGCATAAACAAAAAATCTATAAACTTCTTCAGAGTGTGTGTGTGCTGAAGAAGTCACCATTGTCACTCATACCAGTCACAAGAATGTTGTGTGTGCTGAAGCAGTCTCCACTGTCACTCATACCAGTCACAAGAATGTTGTGTGTGCTGAAGCAGTCACCATTATCCCTCATGCCAGTCACAAGAATGTTGTGTGTGCTGAAGCAGTCACCATTGTCACTCATAACAGTCACATGAATGTTGTGTGTGCTGAAGCAGTCACCATTGTCACTCATACCAGTCACAAGAATGTTGTGTGTGCTGAAGCAGTCACCATTGTCACTCATACAGTCACAAGAATGTTGTGTGTGCTGAAGCAGTCACCACTGTCACTCATACCAGTCACAAGAATGTTGTGTGTGCTGAAGCAGTCACCACTGTCATTCATACAGTCACAAGAATATTTTGTGTGCTGAAGCAGTCACCATTGTCCCTCATACAGTCACAAGAATGTTGTGTGTGCTGAAGCAGTCACCATTGTCACTCATACAGTCACAAGAATGGTGTGTGTGCTGAAGCAGTCACCATTGTCACTCATACCAGTCACAAGAATGTTGTGTGTGCTGAAGCAGTCACCATTGTCACTCATAACAGTCACAAGAATGTTGTGTGTGCTGAAGCAGTCACCATTGTCACTCATAACAGTCACAAGAATGTTGTGTGTGCTGAAGCAGTCACCATTGTCACTCATACCAGTCACGAGAATGTTGTGTGTGTGAAGCAGCCACCATTGTCATCATACCAGTCACAAGAATGTTTGTGTGGAAGCAGTCACCATTGTCACTCATACCAGTCACGAGAATGTTGTGTGTGCTGAAGCAGTCACCATTGTCACTCACACCAGCCACAAGAATGTTGTGTGTGCTGAAGCAGTCACCATTGTCACTCATACCAGCTACAAGAATGTAGTGTGTGCTGAAGCAGTCATTATTGCCACTCATTCCTGCCCAGTCTCACACTAAGAATGTTAAAACGTTCAGATATGGACGTTTCCTATTTATCCTCTACAGCCTCTTCACTAAGAAATCGCTCGAGACAACACATATCTTTCATTATCTTTACACAGAATCAAAACCAGGTTGCCAGACGTATATCCACAGTACGTGTTTTTCTATGCGTTTTTAGAGTTTTGTATAACTTAACCTAACATAAATTATTAACCTAACTAAAAAAACAATAAAGAAAATACGATGTGTATAAAAAAAATAGGATATGTATAAAATCGACCATAACATATAATATTGACGTTTATAAAACGTTAGCGTTAGACGTTTAACGTAGATTTTAAACGATTCCTAGTTTCAATACCTGAGCACTGCAAGCTTTGCCTAGTACTGGATAATAACCCTTAGTGGAGGATATTATATTTCTGTGAAGCTCTAAACCCGTTTGTAGGGTTTAGTGTAGAGTGGAGGGTGAGTGTAGGATGGAGTGAGTGTAGGATGGAGGGTGAGTGTATAGGATGGAGGGTGTGTAGGATGGAGGGTGAGTGTAGGGTGTAGTGTGAGCGTAGGATGGAGGGTGAGTGAAGGATGGAGGGTGAGTGTATGGTGGAGGGTGAGTGTAGAGTGGAGGGTGAGTGTAGGATGGAGGGTGAGTGTAGGATGGAGGGTGAGTGTAGGATGAAGGGTGAGTGAAGGATGGAGGGTGAGTGTATGGTGGAGAGTGAGGTAGGATGGAGGGTGAGGTAGGATGGAGGGTGAGTGTAGGATGGAGGGTGAGTGTATGGTGGAGAGTAGGTAGGATGGGGGGTGAGTGTAGGATGGAGGGTGAGTGTATGGTGGAGAGTGAGTGTAGGATGGAGGGTGAGTGTAGGATGGGGGGTGAGTGTGGATGGAGGGTGGAGTGTAGGATGGAGGGTGAGTGTAGGATGGAGGGTGAGTGTAGGATGGAGGGTGAGTGTAGGATGGAGGGTGAGTGTAGGATGGAGGGTGAGTGTAGGAAGGAGGGTGAGTGAGGATGGAGGGTGAGTGTAGGATGGAGGGTGAGTGTAGGATGGAGGGTGAGTGTAGGATGGAGGGTGAGTGTAGGATGGAGGGTGAGTGTAGGATGGAGGGTGAGTGTAGGATGGAGGGTGAGTGTAGGATGGAGGGTGAGTGTATGGTGGAGAGTGAGTGTAGGATGGAGGGTGAGTGTATGGTGGAGAGTGAGTGTAGGATGGAGGGTGAGTGTAGGATGGAGGGTCAGTGCATGGTGGAGGGTGAGTGTAGGATGGAGAGTGAGTGAAGGATGGAGGGTGAGTGTATGGTGGAGGGTGAGTGTAGGATGGAGGGTGAGTGTAGGATGGAGGGTGAGTGAAGGATGGAGGGTGAGTGTAGGATGGAGGGTGAGTGAAGGATGGAGGGTGAGTGTATGGTGGAGGGTGAGTGTAGGATGGAGGGTGAGTGTAGGATGGAGGGTGAGTGTAGGATGGAGGGTGAGTGTAGGATGGAGGGTGAGTGTAGGATGGAGGGTGAGTGTAGGTGGAGGGTGAGTGTAGGATTGAGGGTGAGTGTAGGATGGAGGGTGAGTGTAGGATGGAGGGTCAGTGCATGGTGGAGGGTGAGTGAGGATGGAGGGTGAGTGTGGTGGAGGGTGAGTGTAGGATGGAGGGTGAGTGTAGGACGGAGGGTGAGTGTAGGATGGAGGGTGAGTGTAGGATGGAGGGTGAGTGTAGGATGGAGGGTGAGTGTAGGATGGAGGGTGAGTGTAGGATGGAGGGTGAGTGTAGGATCGAGGGTGAGTGCAGGGTGGAGGGTGAGTGTAGGATCGAGGGTGAGTGTAGGATCGAGGGTGAGTGCAGGGTGGAGGGTGAGTGTAGGGTGGAGGATGAGTGTAGGATGGAGGGTGAGTGTAGGATGGAAGGTGAGTGTTGGATGGAGGGTGAGTGTAGGATGGAGGGTGAGTGTAGGATCGAGGGTGAGTGCAGGGTGGAGGGTGAGTGTAGGGTGGAGAATGAGTGTAGGGTGGAGTGTTAACTTCAGAATGATTGTCTCCTTTCACAATCACTCCCCTTTTTTTATCGCTCTCCTACTCTCTCTTCCCACCTTCTCTCCTTTCCCCTCTTCTCTCTCCCTCACGTCTATTTCTCACTCCACCCTCTTCCTCCATCTCCCTTTTCCCTCTCACTCTCTCTCTCCTAACAATAATCCCTTTCCCATACTCTTTCCTCCCTCTTTCTCTCTCTCTCTCTCTCTCTCTCTCTCTCTCTCTCTTCTCTCTCTCTTCCTCCTCTCTCTTCTCTCTCTCTCTCTCTCCCTTCCTCTCTTCCTCTCCTCTCTTTCTCCTCCCACATCTTATTTCTCTTCCCTTCATCCTTCCCTCTCCCTCATATTCTCCTCTCCTCATTTTATCTATCTATCTACTCTATCTATCTTTCTTCTCTCTCTACTCTATCTAATCTAATCTATCTATTCTATCTATCTATCAATAACTATCTTCTTCACTTTCTATCAAACCCCCTTCCTTACTCTCCCTCACATTCCCCTTCACCCTTCACTCTCTCTTTCCCCCTCGCTCTCCCCTCTCCCTCGCTCTCCCCTCTCCCTCGCTCTCCCCTCTCCCTCGCTCTCCCCCGCGTCTGGGCTGTGTATTGGGCAGGAGCCGATACGAAGGTGGTTATAAAAACTGACTGACTCCATAAAACAGGCCGGCACAGTGCCACGGCCCTTCCTCTCACCACTGGTGCCAGCTCTCTCTCTCTCTCTCTCTCACTCACTCTCCCTCTCTATCTCTCTCACTCTCTATCTCTCTCGCTCTCTCTCTCTCTAATGCGATAAGACCGGGGGGGGGGGACATGAAAACGACGTTCAAAATACTGAGATGACGTTATAGTGTAAACAGTGATAGACTGAGAGGCGGAAAACGGGTGCATGAGGGCACAGGCAGAAGCTAAAAAACACAGCTGAACCAGGCTGCTGGTAAGAGGTATTTATTCACTTCACGAAAAAAGAGGAAGTGGAATGACCTGGTAGTACATAGTGAGAGTGCACATGATGTTGGTACCTGCCAGGAGATAACCAGGAGGTATGGTGTGCGACCGTGGCGCAGGGGCGGCGACCCCAACCCCTTACAGGTAACCCAGCGGTAAGGCAGGGTGCTGAATCGTTTCTTGTAACCACAAAAAAGTGATTTCACACACACACACACACACACTCACACTCACACACATGATAAAGCTCATGGCGCAGGGAGAGTGACCCAGTAACGGCCAGTGTAGAGGCGGGGCCAGGAGCTATGTCTTGACCCCTGCAACCACAACTAGGTGAGTACACACACACTCACACACACACATACACACACACACATACACAGCAGGAGATTGTATAATAGGAACACTTCAGTCCGGAGGTCCAAAGGTGATAATTGCAGTGATGTATAACCCACCACAGAACAGCAGGGGACCAAGGCAAGAGTATGATGAGAGTAATAGAGCGATGGTTGACACACTGGCCGAATTGGCCAGAAGGGTTCATGCGAGCAGGGCGAAGCTACTGATCATGGGTGACTTCAACCATAAGGAAATCGATTGGGAGAACTTAGAACCACATGGGGGCCAAGAAACATGGAGGGCTAAAATGATGGAGGTGGTACTGGAAAATCTCATGTACCAACATGTAAGGGACAATACCAGAGAGAGAGGGGAGGACGAACCAGCGAGACTGGACCTAGTATTCACCCTGAGTAGCGCAGACATTGAGGACATCACACATGAAAGCCACCTTGGGGCCAGTGATCATATGGTTCTAAGCTTCGACTACATAGTAGAGTTACAAGTGGAGGGGGAAGCAGGAA
>WNWK01001833.1:105000-190000 GCA_009830355.1 Cherax destructor | reverse complement strand
ATGGGAGAGAGCAGGAAGTAGGAGAAGGAAGAAGTGACTGAGAGGGGGAGAGGAAGGAGAGTAAAAGAGAAATGGAGAGAGAGAGAGAAGTGGAGCGATAAAGTTACAAAGAGAGGAAGAGAAAGAAAAGATAGAGAGTTATGGAAAGAGGGAGAAATAAATGAAGGAAGTAAGTGGGGAGGAATAAAAGACGGAAGCGTGAGAAGGAGATAAGAGGTAGGCAGGCAGACAGATACATCATTCAACACTCCTGACAGTGAAAAACAATAACAACACATACAAACATCAAAGGTAAAATTGACAAACATTGAAACTACTAAGAAGAATAAAACACAACACAAACAATTGCTGTCACACCAAGCTAAAATAATTAACATCAGTCCAAGGACTCCCCGAGGTCCTGCAGGCACCCCGGCAATAGTACAAACTATGACTAAAGTGATAAGCCGTAGATTTTGGGCTGATAAAATGTGTTAAGTCAGGTGCACGCCTCAAACTACACAGAGGGGATAGGGGGAAATGAGCGCCTGCATGCACAAGACTAAGGGTAAGGTGTCTTGGCCCTCAGTGGACAGAGATGCGTCTCAAAGTGGTAACTATTCCTACTGTAGGATGAGGACCAAACACCCACGTCCCGCTGAGCGTTATAGAACCTGTCGCTGTCTATAGGGCACTCCAGACCCACTACTTCCAAAAGGCATATCTCCAGCAGCATGTATGGGGCTCATGAAGTCAAAGGCCTAATTCTACCACAGAGCAAGTTGTTATAACAGTCTTTAATTGGCATTTTCTCGTATATTTCTCCTAGACACCAGCACGACCCGAGCAAACACTGAACTGGACCTCATTGAACAGTGTGGAGACTAGTTAACCACTCCTGGATCTCCTGGACCACAGGGTGAACACAAGTAAACTGGGAAAAGGGGGTAAAAAGGCCACGCTGGGAAAATGAGTTGACAGTGAGCAGAGAGATCCAACCATGCCAGCTATCAGAATGGGAGCAGCGAGGATTGCGTGGAGCTCAGCAGTGAACACGTAGCAATTGTTTGTAACAATGCACGAAGTCCTCACCGGCGATCACTCCTAAACCTACACCAACCACGCTATTTAACCCATCATTACAGTCGTTTATCTTCGAAGCATTAACCAAATCATGTTCAAAGAAATTTGTCGAGAGAGAGAGAGATAGAAAGGGGGAAATAGGGGGATGAGGAGAAGAAGGAACGTTTGAGAGGAATGGGAAAACGAAAGTATATTAGGGTGGAAGGGGCATAGAAAAAAAAGGAAAGCGTGAGCTGGAGGAAAGGAGAGAGGGGAAAATTGGAGAGGGGGTGGATGAAGGGAGGGAGGAACAGGGGTAGTCATAGCAGTAGCGTCACTACCATGATTTGTATGAGTGCTTGTACACCAGTGTGTGGGGGAGTAAGTGGACGACCTGAGGGAGAGGGTGAGTGAAAGAGAGGGTGAGTGAAAGAGAGGGTGAGTGAGGGAGAGGGTGAGTGAAAGAGAGGGTGAGTGAAAGAGAGGGTGAGTGAGGGAGAGGGTGAGTGAAAGAGAGGGTGAATGAAAGAGAGGGTGAGTGAGGGAGAGGGTGAGTGAAAGAGAGGGTGAGTGAAAGAGAGGGTGAGTGAAAGAGAGGGTGAGTGAGGGAGAGGGTGAGTGAGGAGGAGGGTGAGTGAAAGAGAGAATGTGTGAGGGAGAGCAAGAGTGAGGGAGAGGTTGAATGAGAGGGAGAGAGAGGAGAGAGAGAGATAGAGAGAGAGATAGATAGGGGGAGGGAGAGAGAGAGAGAGAGAGAGAGAGAGAGAGAGAGAGAGAGAGAAGAAGAGTGAGACAAGAGAGTAAAATGGGGACCAATGAACAAATACTTCATACAATCTCACACCATCACACCAGGAGTCAAGACAATAACTACCATTGTCATCTCCACATAATTAAGTAGTATCTCTTTCCTTGCATCTTATATACAAATTTACTCATCCGATTATTTATATATATATATATATATATATATATGTGTGTGTGTGTGTGTGTGTGTGTGTGTGTGTGTGTGTGTGTGTATACACACACACACACACATACATACGGGGCCAGGAGCTATGACTCGACCCCTGCAACCACAACTAGGTGAGTACACACAGTGGATCCTGCAATCATTGGTAGCACTACACAAACACTATATATAATGAATGTGTGATTATCTGTTTGTATCTACATAAGTTTTTAAAATTTCTAGTGGTTGTAGCACTTACTAAATTTTTTCTTTAAAGCTTTTTACTGGTCATCCACCCTGTTACAGGTGCTTAAAAGATCTTTAAGAACTATTTCTAGTTCTTTCAAGAATTTATATGCGTTTATCATGTCCCCTTTCCTCCTGCTATCAACCAAACATTAACATGTTTAATGTTGTCAGTCTTTCATCACAGTTCATATCTCTGGCAGCTGTCTTTGATTCTTCTTCGAACATTTTCTAACTGATCTAGGTGTGTTTCAGGTGTTGCCACAACACCACCGCTGCGTGTTCCAATTATGGCTAAATATAAGTTATAAACAACTTAGAATTTCACAAAAGCGTCAAAAAAATCGACGCAGTAGAATGATGTTAAGACAAGGATAATAACTGTAAGTTAAACATGGCTGCCATTGTCCGTAGACTTATAGGAGTGAATCTATGGCTTTCTATTTTTTTTTTTTTTTAGTCAAATAATTTCACAGCTCATTTCAAAGCCTCAACATTTATGGAATGTTACCTACCCCCTCCCCCCATCCCTAAGGATGCGACCCACACCAGCCGCCTAACATCCAGGTACCTACTTACTGCTAGGTGAACATGTACAGTAGGTGGAAGGTAACATGCCCAGCGCTTCCACCCACCGGGCATGGAAATACTGACACTCAGTGTGTGAGGTGAGTACGCTACCAACCGAGCCACGGAACACCACTATTGACGGTTTTAAAGGTAATCGCCCCCCGGGAAGCGGGGGGCGATTACCCCCTTCACAATTTCATTGTGAGTTCTTCCAGCGACAATTTTTCGTTAATAACTCCAGAGAGATCTCTCTGTGCGGCACCTTCAATGTTTTGTCACATTCTTCACGAGGCATTTCCATTACATGGTATTTATCTATATCAAATGCCATCATCCATCTATCAGTATGTGCTTTAAACGTATAAGAGAAATCTTTTAGAAAGGACTTAATTGTAAATGAGTTCTTGCTTCTTCCTAATTGACCAATTTTATCTCTTCGGCACGACATATATATATATATATATATATATATATATATATATATATATATATATATATATATATATATATATATATATATATATATATATATATATTAATGAATATTTCTTTTGGTTTATATAAATTGGATTCATTTATAATTAATAAAATTTGGGAAGAATTTAATAATAAATTGGACTAATCTTAATTCTTGGGAAGAGTTTCAGGTCCTTTCTTATTTTCCTCTTCACAGAGTCGTGAGATGTTACGCTACTGTGAGGTGTTGTCTTTGTTAGTGTGATGTGACTGTGAGGTGTAGTCTCGCCCTTATATAAGCCCTTCTTGTCATGTTTCCTGTTATAGTTCCTTGATAATGTGAGTAGTCACGAAAGCGCTTGGAATTCTTCTATTTTTTCATAGTGGTTTTCTTGCATATATATATATATATATATATATATATATATATATATATATATATATATATATATATATATATATATATATATATATATATATATATTAAAATACTCTCTGTCTGTCTGTCTGTCTGTCTGTCTCTCTCTCTCTCTCTCTCTCTCTCTCTCTCTCTCTCTCTCTCCTCTCTCTCTCTCTCTCTCTCTCTCTCTTCCTCTCTCACTTTCCTCTCACTCTTTCACTCTCTCTCCCTCCCTCCCCCCACAGGAGAGGGTCAACAAGCACCATCTGGGGCAGGTGTGGGGCCCACCATGATTGGGGCGCGGGGAGGCTAATGCCCGCTATAAAACCGCAACTCCCAGCTTTTATTAGGTCAAGGGAGTAACCCCGCACGCTGAATGACCTTTTTATGACCCCTCCGAAATGAGCTTAGCCTCGCCGGACCTGAGGAACCTAAGGGGGAAGGGAGAGGGAGGAAATAGGAGGGGAGAGAGGGGTAATGAGGAGAGCTGAGAGGGAGGAAAGGGAGAGAGAAGATGATAGTGGTTGCTTGCCTACTCTCAACAAGAGACTGCCTTTTTTTCCTCTTTTTGTTCTGTTTTTGAGTGGAACGCATTATAATTTTTTCTTTGTATTTATTTCAGATTATTTTCTTATATATATATATATATATATATATATATATATATATATATATATATATATATATATATATATATATATATATATATATATATATATATATATATATATATATATATATATATATATATATGCAAAACAACCACAGAAGGAGTTGAATAATAGCTCTAGGTCTTTTGTGCTGCAATCAACACATCATCAGGAGCTTGCAATGTTGCAGAAATGAGCAAGAGGTTCCTGTAGATTTGTTCAGTGGAACGTTCTTGCCAAGGATGAGATAAGGAAGCAGGAGAGTCTTAGTGCCCCAGGCATAACAGAGCCAGGTGCCAGCAAGATTGAGCATTATAGGGATGTAATGAGTACTATTGGGATGAATTTGGAATTAAGGTTGGACAACCCTGCTCTAGTGCCTTAGGTTCGAATCTTAGCCAGTGTATCGTCGTACCATCACCTTCGTATGGGTGTGAGACATGGGTTTTAAACATTGCTTCGAGGAGAAGGCTGGACACGGTGATGTCATGTTTGATAGAGATTTATGGTGTGAATATTATGCAGAGAATACGATATTGTATTCTATTATTGCACCTCAAAATCACCACTTCTCCAACTGTCACCAGTATACCAGTCACCTCTGTTGTTCAATTGAATAAGCATGTTGTTCAAGCAACGTATGTAAACAATAAAAATAACACAATGCTGAACGTGTCTCTTATTTTATGAACCAGACCTACAGATAGTTCTGGTCTCAGACCGAGCTTCCTTGTCTGATCACTCAGACTCTTGGTGCTTGCATTCTAGGATTACGTGCATGAGGAGCCGTCCATGTGACAGTGATCCTTAGAGGACTCTACAACACACTTCAACGGTGAACAATATACAAAATACGAGGAACAGCAGAGTGAAGGAAACTCATGGAAGAGCCAAATCCAAATGATTTATTGCCTACAATTGTCAAGAAGAAACACAAGATTAAGACCCATTTTTTGGGGGGACAACGTTTAGTTCTGAGCAGGTTTTAGCATTGAAAATTGGGTTGAGCAAATATTCTATTAGTGGGATGGATTGTGAAGGACCTGCCTAGTATGGGCCAACAGGCCTGCTACAGTGTTCCTCCTTTCTTATGTATGTTCTTATGACTTTATCAGGCCACTATTTGGGTCAGGATAGGTTAAGTAAAATAAGCTAAAGGTAAATTAGCCCACAGTCGCAAATACTTCAACAATAACTAATCAACTTAAACGGGCGCAAGATATCGTAGTCCCTCCGAGTATTGTTGCCCATCACGCTCCCTGCTACAGTTGCAAGATACTCTGTAGTATTGGGGGAAAATGGAGAAAACACGAGAGAGCTGCAGAGATGAACGACAACCAAGCAAAGAGAGAGTAACGCGAGTGAAAGTAATTATAGCACACGATATTCACATTCGCGGGAGACAGAGAGGAAAGAAGACTTGTTTGCTGCAATATAAACAACTTGTCAAAGTTCCTGAAAATATTTGCTTGATTTACGTTCAGAAAGAGAGGACACATTACAATGAGAGAAGAAAAACAATCGAGAAAGAAACATGAAAAGAGGGAGAGAGAAGTGTGAACCAGGATAGCAATTTAACATTCACGTGACTGAAGGAGGTAGAAAGGTAAAGCTCTACCTACCTCACTTGCCTCCCTCCTGTCTTCAACGTAGATTTCGTCCATTCCCTCTTCCTCATAATAGTTTCTCCCTCCCAATACCCATTACCCTCTTTTACTCCCTCCCTTAAACCTCCACGATAGGTCGCTTTCCCTATTCCATTCTCTTTTCACGTCTCTCTCTCTCTCTTTCACTCCCCTTGCCTGCCCTTCTCTCCTTTCTCATCCCATTCTAGTGCCCCCCAAGCGTCAATTCTTACCCATTTTCCTCCAGCTCCTACTTTCTGTGTATGTATTTGGTGTGGTGTGTGCGCACGCGTGTGTAGTTTGTGTGTGTGTGTGTGTGTGTGTGTGTGTGTGTGTGTGTGTGTGTGTGTGTGTGTGTGTGTGTGTGTGTGTGTGTGTGTGTGTGTGTGTGTGTGTGTGTGTGTGTGTGTGTGTGTGTGTTGGGAATGTGAAGACCAAGTGAAAAATTTAAGTGAGAAATACCTAGAAGAAGTCATGGATCTGCTTGTTTCATTAATAACGTTATGAATGGCATGCAACAGAGTGGATAGCTAAGCAACGTGACAGATGTTGCAAATATATGGAATGACTGGTAGATAACTAATGGTAGTAAACAGTTTTTATGCCGATAGCGAGGCTTAGAGTATTTACGAGAGAGGGGGACTATTCTCCAGTAACAGCCCTTAGACAGGGATGCGTGATGTTGCCAGGGTTGTTCAACATGTTTATAGATGGGGATGTAAAAGAAGATAATGCCAGGGTATTGGGAAGAGGTGTGGGACTGAAGGACAGTTGATCAGATACAAAGTGGGAGTTTTCACTGTTGCTCTTTGCCGATGACAGTTCCTCTGGGGATCTTGAAGGAAACTTGCGAAGGTTGATGGATGATTTTGGGATGGTATGTAAAAGGAAATTAAAAGGGAACATGGGAAGGAGCAAAGTGACGAAATAAAAGTCAAGGCAATGGAAGATTGGACATCAAGCTGGACGTAGTATGGCGGAAATGAATGTAGTCAAATATTTTGGAGTGGGAGTCGACATATTGGCAGATAGTTCTATGAAAGATGAAGTAAACCACAGAAAAGACGAGGAGGGGAAATTAAGTAGTGTCTAGAGGCATGTGTGGAAAACTATTTATCTAGGAAAACAAAAAGGGAAATATACCAGAGTATATGGTGGTACCAACACTTTTTATGGGTGTGAAGCATGGGTTTTAAACATTACTACAAGGAGAAGGCTGAAGGTGGTGGAGATATCATGTTTGAAGGCGATGTTTGGTGTGAATATTTTGCAAATAATTCTGTGCTTAGAAATTAGAAGACGTTGTGCTCACCAAAGGCATAATTCACAGGTCTCCGGAGGGGTTGTTGAGGTGGTTTGAACATTTAAAGAGACTGTCGTAAAATGGAATGACTAAGAGGGTGTACAAATCAAGGGTGAAAGGATTAGGGGTCGTCCCATGAAGGTTTGAAGTGAAGGAGTAAAAGTTTTGAGTGCTTACGGATTAAACATCCAGCAGGATTGTGTGAATACGTTAAATAAGAGTGAATGGAAACAAGTGGTTTTCATTGTATGACGTTCTGTTGGAGTGTGAACAAGATAGCATGTATGAAGATATTCAGGGAAAACCGGTTAGCCGGATTTGAGTCCATGTTAAATAAGCCGAACCGGCGACTTTGCCCTATTCGACAAGGGTATTTTTTTTTTACCGAATTAGCAGAATGAAAATTTACTTAAGCCATAAATCAGAGAAAATCACTTTGAACATAAAGAAATGAACATAAATCATTAATGTTAAACAACAACAGAATTTAGCTAAAAAAAATTACGGTAGTTTAGGTTAGGTTATATTAGGTTAGGATAGGTTAAGTTAGGTGAGGTTTCTAAGTTAGGTTAGCTTAGATTAGGTTAGGTTAGGTTAGGCTAGGTTAGGTTAGGTTAGGTTAGGTCAGGTTAGGTTAGGTGAGATGAGGTTTCTAAGTTAGGGTTAGTCCAAAAATAAAACATTTTATATCATTGTCAGTGAAAAAAAATATCTGATCAATCCGTAAAAAATTTCGAGGGAAAAGTTAAATTTTTAATCGAGTTCAGCTTATTAGGTACGACACACACACACAAGGGATGTTAGGAAGTATTTCTTCAGTCATAGAGTTGTCAGGAAGTGGAATAGCCTAAAAAGTGACGTAGTGGAGGCAGGAACCATACATAGTTTTAAGACGAGGTTTGATAAAGCTCATGGAGCAGGGAGCGAGAGGACCTAGTAGCAATCAGTGAAGAGGCGGGGCCAGGAGCTATGAATCGACCCCTGCAACCACAAATAGGTGAGTACACGCATACACACACATATATACCATAGGGGGAGTTGAATGAATTTTGTATCACTTGTTCGCGATTATTGCATAATATATATATATATATATATATATATATATATATATATATATATATATATATATATATATATATATATATGTATATATATATATATATATATATATATATATATATATATATATATATATATATATATATATATATATATATATATATATATATATATATATATATATATATATATATATATATATATATACAAGACATGACTGACTTAAAGTATCTTTAACAGTAAACAAGACTAAATGTACAGACAAAACTGTGATTCCCTACATGTTGGCACAGTGCCTGGAGAGCAAGTTTTATCAGAGAAAGAATAAAGCAACTCCAGTTACTTGGATGAAGAGCCAGCATCAAGCTCCCCTTCTCCCTCCTCCTTAAGGGTTACCAACGCAGCACTGGCAGCCTTTGCATTAAACATGTCCAGAGGAAAACTATTGACCGTTGGTGACTTTAGCTCTGGTGACAGAGACAGGTAAAAGAATGGAAGAACAGGTCAAAGTTGCTGCCGGAGAGAAACTTCCAGCTTTCTGCTTTACCATTTTAATTAAACTATTAAATAAGGCAAGACGAGAGAACATTGGAATACATTTAAAAGGCTGTACACAATGAAATACATATAAAAGGCTATATACATTGGAATACATTTAAAAGGCTGTACACAATCCACACCGAGGATATCTGTAGAGAACGACTCCTACTATCTCGATGAAGGACTATTTACTCTCAAGAGGTATCTAAAGTAATGTTAAAAAAGCAGCAGGCTCTGTCCCCACTCTCTGTTCCCTGAAACCACTGCTGGAGGAAGTAATGCAAGAGTCAGGCTCAACCTGATATACAACCAAAATGAATCAGGTACCGATACTGTAAGCTTTAAATGACTCCCGTAAATGAATTTACATTAAAATTCATTCAAAATATTCCTGAGTACAGGATAGTCTCTTAACCAAGGACGGGAAAAGAAGGAAAGATCATGGTTGGAAATTACACAACCAAATGTGTCAAAGGGATATCAGAAAGCATTTTTTTTTACCTGAGAGTTGTAGAGAAACGCAATGAAGTGAACGACGTCACAGTGGAAGCAGACTCCACACAGGAGTTTAATAATAGATACGACAGGCAGGGTCAGATTAAAGTCTTTGTAGTCTCTGGGAGCTTTCACAATCATAGGTCCCAAGACAGATGTATACACATAGTTGCATTGTATACTGTGTCTAAATCCAATGAAACCTATTCATTGTATACGATGCAAATAATTCAGTTAAATTGAGTTATTAACATCATTCACAATGGACATCTCCCATGTATTGTACATTCGTATTAATGTAGATTTTTCAAATATATAGATCTTCTTTAGTTTTCTTTATTTAACATCTGTGTGAGAGCAGGTATACATACAAGTATACACTTGTATACTGTGTGCGTGTGTGTTTGTGTGTATGTACGCGCATGTCATAGTTCATATGTATGTATGGTGCTTTCGTGGTGATATATTAAGGTGTGTGGAAGAATGTGTGTGTGTGTGTGTGTGTGTGTTTACTTGTGGATCTTTCTGTGCCACAGAAGTGCAAAAAATATTCCCAAATATAACAAAAAAATAATGCTTATTGCAGTTTTCATGGAGGTGGACAGATTGATTCCCACATCGTCAGTCTAAAATTTTCATTGCAGTAAAGCTATCTGAGTGCTATTATAGGGCGTAAATTTCTGTCTCTCCCTCCTGACGCAAATTTTTGTCTGTCCCTTGTTGTAATTCCACCCACCTGGACGTTGGTTCGGTCAGACTAAAATGGTATAAATATAACAGAAATTTTCGCTTCAAAGAAAACCTTAAACAACAGTTACTTTGCTCCTCTGGCCAGATCTATTATTGCGGGGAAACGGCAGCTATGTTAAGGTTAAGTTGTGTACTAGAAATGAAGTATTGGATCATCTAGTCAGGAACATGTGACTTGGATAACTCTCTCTCTCTCTCTCCTTTTCATACAAAATAATCCAAAATGTTTGCTATGCTCAAGAGTAACATTTTTCCACTTATTTTGCTCTTATATTTCCTTCATGTAAAGTTACATACATCAGTTAATATGAGAACCTTGTTCAAAATTAACTACCCAGAGATTCTTGACAATCACAAAAGTCGGGGACTTGTGGTCAATGTCACATTTCTATGAATAAAATTGAGAAAAATTAGATACAGTGAGGATACTTGAGTAGAATACGAAGAGATAATTGTGAAAAACAGTTGAAGTGAATACATAAATTGAAGTGTTTACCAGAAATCTGAGACAGCTTAATTAATTCGCCCATCAGATTTAATCACAATGACTCACTGGTAGTTTCCCAAATGTTTGGGGGTGCCATGAACCAACCTCCTGACCACCGTGCAAAAATAGACACAAATGCAAATGCACTATAATGTGAAACTTTACTATGTTTCGCCCAAACAGTGGGCTTTATAAAGTCACAAACAGATCTACCCGAGCAGAGAGTACGTGAGTATATATACGAAACATAGAAATGTAGTCAATAAAGCTTCACCTTATACTACAACTGTGTGTACTTTACCAACGTGTCAGTATTTTCTACTAATTATCTCCTACTGACCACCAGCTGACGTGCACGTATATATGGGTCTCAAAACCTTCATTTAGCAGGACCACTCATAGTCTGACAGTGATGCTGACTGCTGGTGTCATCAAGATCATCACGTCCAGATCACTGCTTTACCTACAAAATGGGTCCTTTTTTTTTCTTTTAAGAAATTGCAGATTTCTGCAGTGATGAAGAATACTATTTTTTTTTCTTATTTATTACTTGTAGTTTCTACAAGAATTGTTGCAGGAGTAAGCTATAAAGGAGGAAGCAACAAAGCAGTCTATGTTGGTGCTATTGCTGTCGAGGTCCAGCTTCCCAAGACTGCATTCTTTATATCTTCTTTCATTATTATTATTATTATTATTATTATTATTATTATTATTATTATTATTATTATTATTATTATTATTATTATTATTATTATTATTATTATTATTATTATTATTATTATTATTATTATTATTATTATTATTATTATTATTATTATTATTATAAGTTACATTTATGAAGGGATTCAGGGAAACCGGTTAGCCTGCACTCTGAATGACGGCTTTAGATATTTGCAGTTTGGAGATTCGCCACTGGCAAGACAGTAATAGAGAGATGGTGAAAGTGTTTCTTCTTTTTCGGGTCACCCTGCCTTGGTGGGAGACGAACGGTGTGTTAATGATGATGATGATGATAATAATAATAATAATAATAATAATAATAATAATATAATAATAATAATAATAATAATAATAATAATATAAATTATAAAATGAAAATGGGATTATTTTTACTATTATTATTGTTGTTATTATTATTATTATTATTATTATTATTATTATTATTATTATTATTACTGTTGTTACTATCATTATAAATATATTATAAGTGGCATTATAAATATTATTATTACTACTTTCATTATTAGTAGTAGTGATACTAATAGTTCTCGTAGTAGTCATAAGAACATAAGAAAGAAGGAACACTGCAGCAGGCCTACTGGCCCATGCGAGGCAAGTCCAATTCTCCTACCGGCTTAAGCCAATGCCCTAACCTAGTCAGGTCAGGTCACATTCACTTAAGGAAGGAGCACGGCGCCTGGCCTAGTAGCACAAGCTAGTCAGGTCCAACTCACACCCACCCACGTCGTACTATTATTATAATATCGTTAATAGTATTATAATTATTATATTTATAGTTATTATAACATTAATGTATGATTATAAATGGTCTTATGAACATATTATTATTATTATTATTATTATTATCAGTATTATTAATTATTATTATTATTGCTAATTATTATTATTAATTATTATTATTATTATTATTATTATATTATTATTATTATTATTATTATTATTATTATTATTATTATTATTATTATTATTATTATTATTATTATTATTATTATTATTATTATTATTATTATTATTATTATTACTTCCACGTCCCGTGGCCTGGCTGGCAAAGCTCTCGCTTCACATACGGAGGGTCCGGGTTCGAATCCGGCAGGGTAGAAACTATTGTCCTGTTCACCTAGCATGTAGGTACCTGGGTTGTTAGTCGACTGGTGTGGGTCGCATCCTGGGGGACAAGATTGAGGACCCCAATGGAAATAAGACAGACAGTCCTCTATGACGCACTGCCTTTCTTGGGTTATCCTGGGTGGCTAACCCTCCGGGGTTAGAAATCCGAACGAAATCACATCTTATCTTAGTAATAGTACTTGTAGTAGTCGTGCAAAGTACTTGTAGTAGTCGTGCAAAGTACTTGTAGTAGTCGTGCAATTATTACAATTATCCATAATAATAAAGATTATTATTATTTATTATCACTGAGGGTCTCTCCATCGTTCGTTATTATTCTGACTTTAAAATACAATTTCAATTTGATTTAAAAACTCCTCCAAGTGGATCAATATAATATATTTAGTGTGCTGCATTTTTTAATAATTATGACTGGAAAATAATTTTTTTTTTGCTATAACTAAAGATCCAGAGTTGCTGATCCATTCTGACTTCATGTTTAAAATCAATAAGAATCCCAGTGGAAATAAGTGACTTTGTCTGACCTTTTTTTTTTTGGGGGGTTATCCTAGGTAATTTACACTATGTGTGATAATTGTTCCTATGTGTATCTGTGCCTAAATATACTTATATACTAAGCTTGAGTTTATTTAAAGACACAGGTAACTTTGGAGAGAACATAATTTTTTTTCGGTTTGTATAGTGTTATTGTTGGTGTGACGGTGTTGGTGTGACGGTGTTGGTGTGACGGTGTTGGTGTGACAGTGTTGGTGTGACAGTGTTGGTGTGACGGTGTTAGTGTGACGGTGTTGGTGTGACGGTGTTGGTGTGACAGTGTTGGTGTGACGGTGTTGGTGTGACGGTGTTGGTGTGACGGTGTTGGTGTGACGGTGTTGGTGTGACGGTGTTGGTGTGACGGTGTTGGTGTGACAGTGTTGGTGTGACAGTGTTGCGTGTGACGGTGTTAGTGTGACGGTGTTGGTGTGACGGTTGTGTGACAGTGTTGGTGTGACGGTGTTGGTGTGACGGTGTTGGTGTGACGGTGTTGGTGTGACGGTGTTGGTGTGACGGTGTTGGTGTGACGGTGTTGGTGTGACGGTGTTGGTGTGACGGTGTTGGTGTGACGGTGTTGGTGTGACGGTGTTGGTGTGACGGTGTTGGTGTGACGGTGTTGGTGTGACGGTGTGGCTGTGAGAGTGACAGTCGGGAGCCGGCGCTTTACAGGTCAAATCTCCATAAGTGTAAATTATGTTTTTTTCCGTAAATTGTGCTGTGTTAATATATAAATCATTTTTTGGTATTTAACGTTTTCGAAACTCAGTAATATTTGGGATACATAATAAATATTAGTTATATATTTCATATGTAGTAAGACAGTATTATTCTGGAGATGGAAAACATAAATTTCTATATTTTAAAGTTCTCATATATTAGCATATAATAATTATTGCTAGTGTAGTCTTAAGTCTACCCGAAATGCTCTGCATAACCAGAGACTTTATGCTCTGCATACCCATGGACTTTATGCTCTGCATAACCATGGACTTTATGCTCTGCATAACCATGGACTTTATGCTCTGCATAACCATGGACTTTATGCTCTGCATAACCATGGACTTTATGCTCTGCATAACCATGGACTTTATGCTCTGCATAACCATGGACTTTATGCTCTGCATAACCATGGACTTTATGCTCTGCATAACCATGGACTCTATGCTCTGCATAACCATGGACTTTATGCTCACATAACCATGGACTTTATACTCTGCATAACCATGGACTTTATGCTCTGCATAACCAGAGACTTTATGCTCTGCATAACCATGGACTTTATGCTCTGCATAACCATGGACTTTATGCTCTGCATAACCATGGACTTTATGCTCTGCATAACCATGGACTTTATGCTCTGCATAACCATGGACTTTATACTCTGCATAACCATGGACTTTATGCTCACATAACCATGGACTTTATGCTCTGCATAACCATGGACTTTATGCTCTGCATAACCATGGACTTTATGCTCTGCATAACCATGGACTTTATGCTCGAATAACCAAAATGTCCCCAATTTCTGTATAAACATTGTACAACATAGAAATAAATCTTTGACTTTGTAGTGGAGACTTAACAAGGTAGCGTGGTGGTCAGGGTCAAGGTAGCGTGGTGGTCAGGGTCAAGGTAGCGTGGTGGTCAGGGTCAAGGTAGCGTGGTGGTCAGGGTCAAGGTAGCGTGGTGGTCAGGATCAAGGTAGCGTGGTGGTCAGGATCAAGGTAGCGTGGTGGTCAGGATCAAGGTAGCGTGGTGGTCAGGATCAAGGTAGCGTGGTGGTCAGGATCAATCAGCAACACACTTGTAATTTTTATCAACATTTTCACTCCTCAGTTTCTCGACTTTCTTGTATTCATTAAGAATTTTTATCGTTAATGTAGGCCAGTGAAATTTTCCTCTCAATATACAGGAAGAGAAACATTGTAACTATTCTAAAACACTGTAACTATTCTAAAACATTGTAACTATTCTAAAACATCTCTTAAGAAGCGTCACTTTCAGTGTTTTCTTCACCTTCTCCACATCTCTCACTTCTCATTTTTACACATCTCTCACTTTGATATAACTGACAAAACACTGAACATCCCCATTCTATATTCTACTTATGGGAACAATATTTACATACATGATAAAGAAGAGTCACTTTCCTGGGTGTGTCTGTTTTGAATATTCGCAAGACAGAAAAAAACACAGTTTCTGTCTTACTGCAAACATGATAGAGGACCGACTTTCACATGGACACTAATACACAACAATAAAAACGTTCACAAATGAACGTAAGCGTTAGAAAAATGTGAAATAATTGTTATAACATAGAGTTATTCTGGTCTGGCTTGTGTTTAAGATGAATCTCTTTTGCACTTCTGTGGCAGAGAAAGATTCAGAAGTGAACATACATTCATCCACACACATTAATATGTCTCCATTCAAACTGAGAGAGAGAGATAGATAGATAGATAGATAGATAGATAGATAGATAGATAGATAGATAGAGAGAGAGAGAGAGAGAGAGAGAGAGAGAGAGAGAGAGAGAGAGAGAGAGAGAGAGAGAATGTACTTGTGAATCTTTGCCTATCCTGGAGAAAAAAGAGACGAATAACAAGAGAACAAAGACAACAGATAACAATTAATTACAGTTACCATACATAAAACTTATAGGTTTACTCATGGACAGTAATCTATACACCAAAAAACGTTGAAAATACACTCACACAGCTAAATAATCGAATAAATTAATAATTAATATAGATGTAATATAAAATATAAATAGAAGTCCGAAATTTATACTAAGTGGCCAGGGCTTCGTGGGCGAACTGGGTGAGTGAGGTCTCTCATCTAGGTAGTCTACGGGTCGTGGCTGTCCAGGAGGAAGTTACTACTGGGCGCAGATTTCTGCGTGTCCTCCCCAGGAATAACATCTAACTGTTCTCGTTGTTCTGTTGGGTTGTTGTCTTGTTCTTCGGTTGTTGTCCTGTTCTTCGGTTGTTGTCCTGTCCTTGTGTTGTTGTCTGGTCCTTGTGTTGGTGACCTCAGGGAAGTGGTGAATGGTGAATGTCTGAGGGGACAAGGATGGACACCTGAAGCCATGGACCTGAGTGAGGCATTCATACCTTAAAGATCTTCCCTTTCAGAACTTCGAGACCTTCAAGAACATCGAGAACTTCAAGACCTTCACCCCTCACCACCTTTCCATCACCCTCACTGCCATTCCATCACCCTCACAATACTTCCATCACTCTCACCACCAGTCCATCACCCTCACCACCAGTCCGTCACCCTCACCACCAGTCCGTCACCCTCACCACCAGTTCATCACCCTCACCAATAGTCCATCACCCTAACCACCAGTCCGTCACCATCACCACCAGTCTGTCACCCTCACCACCAGTCCGTCACCCTCACCATCAGTCCATCACCATCACCACCAGTCCATCACCCTCACCACCAGTCCATCACCCTCACCACCAGTCCGTCACCATCACCACCAGTCCATCACTCTCACCACCAGTCCGTCACCATCACCACCAGTCCATCACTCTCACCACCAGTCCGTCACCCTCACCACCAGTCCGTCACCCTCACCACCAGTCCATCACCCTCACCACCAGTCCGTCACCCTCACCACCTTTCCATCACCCTCACTGCCATTCAATCACCCTCACAATATTTCCATCACATTCACCACCAGTCCATCACCATCACCAATAGTACATCACCCTAACCACCAGTCCATCACCCTCACCACCAGTCCGTCACCCTCACCACCAGTCCGTCACTCACCACCAGTTCATCACCCTCACCAATAGTCCATCACCTAACCACCAGTCCATCACCTCACCACCAGTCCGTCACCCTCACCACCAGTCCGTCACCCTCACCACCAGTCCGTCACCCTCAACACCAGTCCGTCACCCTCACCACCAGTTCATCACCCTCACCAATAGTCCATCACCCTAACCACCAGTCCATCACCCTCACCACCAGTCCGTCACCCTCACCACCAGTCCGTCACCCTCACCACCAGTCCATCACCCTCACCACCAGTCCGTCACCATCACCACCAGTCCGTCACCCTCACCACCAGTCCGTCACCCTCACCACCAGTCCGTCACCCTCACCACCAGTCCGTCACCCTCACCACCAGTCCGTCACCATCACCACCAGTCCGTCACCCTCACCACCAGTCCGTCACCCTCACACCAGTCCGTCACCATCACCACCAGTCCATCATTCTCACCACCAGTCCATCATCATCACCACCAGTCCTCACCCTCACCACCAGTCCGTCACCCTCACACCAGTCCGTCACCATCACCGTCCATCATTCCACCACCAGTCCATCATTCTCACCACCAGTCCGTCACCCTCACCATTCACCACCAGTCCGTCACCCTCACCACCAGTCGTCACCTCACCAGTCACCCTCACCACCAGTCCGTCACCATCACCACCAGTCCGTCACCATCACCACCAGTCCGTCACCATCACCACCAGTCCGTCACCATCACCACCAGTCCGTCACCATCACCACCAGTCCGTCACCATCACCACCAGTCCGTCACCATCACCACCAGTCCGTCACCATCACCACCAGTCCGTCACCATCACCACCAGTCCATCACCCTCACCACCAGTCCGTCACCCTCACCACCAGTCCGTCACCCTCACCACCAGTCCGTCACCCTCACCACCAGTCCGTCACCCTCACCACCAGTCCGTCACCCTCACCACCAGTCCGTCACCCTCACCACCAGTCCGTCACCCTCACCACCAGTCCGTCACCCTCACCCGTCCGTCACCCACCAGTCCATCACCCTCACCACCAGTCCGTCACCCTCACCACCAGTCCGTCACCCTCACCACCAGTCCGTCACCCTCACCACCAGTCCGTCACCCTCACCACCAGTCCGTCACCCTCACCACCAGTCCGTCACCCTCACCACCAGTTCATCACCCTCACCACCAGTCCGTCACCCTCACCACCAGTCCGTCACCCTCACCACCAGTCCGTCACCCTCACCACCAGTCCGTCACCCTCACCACCAGTCCGTCACCCTCACCACCAGTCCGTCACCCTCACCACCAGTCCGTCACCCTCACCACCAGTCCGTCACCCTCACTACCAGTCCGTCACCCTCACCACCAGTACGTCACCCTCACCACCAGTCCGTCACCCTCACCACCAGTCCGTCACCCTCACCACCAGTCCGTCACCCTCACCACCAGTCCGTCACCCTCACCACCAGTCCGTCAGCCTCACCACCAGTCCGTCAGCCTCACCACCAGTCCGTCACCCTTACCACCAGTCCGTCACCCTCACCACCAGTCCGTCACCCTCACCACCAGTCCGTCACCCTCACCACCAGTCCGTCAGCCTCACCACCAGTCCGTCACCCTCACCACCAGTCCGTCAGCCTCACCACCAGTCCGTCACCCTCACCACCAGTTCATCACCCTCACCACCAGTCCGTCACCCTCACCACCAGTCCGTCACCCTCACCACCAGTCCGTCAGCCTCACCATAGAACATAGCAGTGGCGCTGACAGTAAACATAAACACAACATAGTGGCGCTGACAGTAAACATAAACAACAAAAATACAATTTAAGAAACTTGCGGCAACGTCTCGCTCAGTCTGGACTATATTAAACGAGGAGAAAATAAAAGACATTTCATTGTGGGTTGTTGTGAATTGTGAATCGTGGCATCATTTGATCGATTAGAGTTAAAAGACAGGCCAGGAGCTATGACACAACCCCTGCAAACACGCTAGGTAAAAACAACTAGGTGTGTACACAAAACATACACTTCCAAATATTAAAGAAAAATGTGCTTATGTTCTCCAAAGAACAACTCAAAAAGATGGTGATGAAAACCGAGGCGAGATGTTGTTGCTGAACGCAACTCTCTGAAACATTCATCACTACTTGGAAACTAAGCCCTCCTCCTCCTCCTCCTCCTCCTCTTCCTCCTCCTCCTCTTCCTCCTCCTCCTCCTCCTCCTCTTCCTCCTCCTCCTCCTCTTCCTCCTCCTCCTCCTCTCCTCCTCCTCTCCTCCTCCTCTCTTCCTCCTCCTCCTCCTCCTCCTCTTCCTCCTCCTCCTCTCTCCTCCTCCTCCTCTCCTCCTCCTCTCCTCCTCCTCCTCCTCCTCCTCTCCTCCCTCCTCCTCCTCTTCCTCCTCCTCCTCCTCCCTCCTCTTCCTCCTCCTCTTCCTCCTCCTCCTCCTCCTCCCTCCTCCCTCCTCCTCTTCCTCCTCCTCCTCCTCCTCCTCCTCCTCCTTCTCCTCTTCCTCCTCCTCCTCCTTCTCCTCTTCCTCTTCCTCCTCCTCCTTTTCCTCCTCGTCTACCTGCTGCAATTACCAGTTATTGTTATTGGCCAATTTGCCGGGAGTTTAGGTGTTGATGTGGTAGTGTTGTGTTGAGGGGTGTTGGTGGATGTTGTGTGAGTGGAGTGTTGTGTGGATGTTGTGTTAGGGTGTTGTGTGGCAGTGTTGTGTTGAGTGGAGTGTTGTGTGGCATGTTGTGTTGAGGGGTGTGTGTGGTAGTGTTGGGAGTGGAGGTTGTGTGGCAGTGTTGTGTTGAGTGGAGTGTTGTGTGGTAGTGTTGTGTTGAGTGGGTGTTGTGTGGCAGTGTTGTGTTAATGGAGTGTTGTGTGGTAGTGTTGTGTTGAGTGGGTGTTGTGTGGAGTGTTGTGTTGAGTGGAGTGTTGTGTGGTAGTGTTGTGTTGAGTGGAGTGTTGTGTGGTAGTGTTGTGTTGAGTGGAGTGTTGTGTGGAGTGTTGTGTTAGTGGAGTGTTGTGTGGTAGTGTTGTGTTGAGTGGAGTGTTGTGTGGAGTGTTGTGTTGAGTGGAGTGTTGTGTGGTAGTGTTGTGTTGAGTGGAGTGTTGTGTGGTAGTGTTGTGTTGAGTGGAGTGTTGTGTGGTTGTGTTGTGTTGAGTGGAGTTTGTGTGGTAGTGTTGTGTTGAGTGGAGTGTTGTGTGGTAGTGTTGTGTTGAGTGGAGTGTTGTGTGGTAGTGTTGTGTTGAGTGGAGTGTTGTGTGGTAGTGTTGTGTTGAGTGGAGTGTTGTGTGGTAGTGTTGTGTTGAGTGGAGTGTTGTGTGGTAGTGTTGTGTTGAGTGGAGTGTTGTGTGGTAGTGTTGTGTTGAGTGGAGTGTTGTGTGGTAGTGTTGTGTTGAGTGGAGTGTTGTGTGGTAGTGTTGTGTTGAGTGGAGTGTTGTGTGGTAGTGTTGTGTTGAGTGGAGTGTTGTGTGGTAGTGTTGTGTTGAGTGGAGTGTTGTGTGGTAGTGTTGTGTTGAGTGGAGTGTTGTGTGGTAGTGTTGTGTTGAGTGGAGTGTTGTGTGGTAGTGTTGTGTTGAGTGGAGTGTTGTGTGGTAGTGTTGTGTTGAGTGGAGTGTTGTGTGGTAGTGTTGTGTTGAGTGGAGTGTTGTGTGGTAGTGTTGTGTTGAGTGGAGTGTTGTGTGGTAGTGTTGTGTTGAGTGGAGTGTTGTGTGGTAGTGTTGTGTTGAGTGGAGTGTTGTGTGGTAGTGTTGTGTTGAGTGGAGTGTTGTGTGGCAGTGTTGTGTTGAGTGGAGTGTTGTGTGGTAGTGTTGTGTTGAGTGGAGTGTTGTGTGGTAGTGTTGTGTTGAGTGGAGTGTTGTGTGGTAGTGTTGTGTTGAGTGGAGTGTTGTGTGGAGTGTTGTGTTGAGTGGAGTGTTGTGTGGTAGTGTTGTGTTGAGTGGAGTGTTGTGTGGTAGTGTTGTGTTGAGTGGAGTGTTGTGTGGAGTGTTGTGTTGAGTAGAGTGTTGTGTGGTAGTGTTGTGTTGAGTGGAGTGTGTGTGTGTGGTTAGTGTTGTGTTGAGTGGAGTGTTGTGTGGTAGTGTTGTGTTGAGTGGAGTGTTGTGTGGTAGTGTTGTGTTGAGTGGAGTGTTGTGTGGTAGTGTTGTGTTGAGTAGAGTGTTGTGTGGTAGTGTTATGTTGAGTGGAGTGTTGTGTGGTAGTGTTGTGTTGAGTGGAGTGTTGTGTGGTAGTGTTGTGTTGAGTGGAGTGTTGTGTGGCAGTGTTGTGTTGAGTGGAGTGTTGTGTGGCAGTGTTGTGTTGAGTGGTAGTGTTGTGTGGTAGTGTTGTGTTGAGTGGAGTGTTGTGTGGCAGTGTTGTGTTGAGTGGAGTGTTGCGTCTACATGCTGAACTAATTTTACTTACCTCTGAAGAGGGTTGAACCCTTGCTATTGGGCCGCCTTTGCTCATCGATCAACTGGTGTAACTTCATTTGTGCTTCCTCGTTCTCTTTCCTTCTGTTTCAAACTCAGTGTTCTGTGCCTATATCTCTGAGTATCTTGTAAGTAGTGATCATGTCTCTCCTGAGGTCTCTCGATCCAGTCTGAGAAAAACCTTATGTTTGGTGAGATGAGGGTTCCATGCTGGCTCTGGGTACTCCAGTATGCAGTGCATAGTGATTTCAATGTCTTCTTGTTAGGATTTTTGAAGACTCTGCATGTATTTTCCAGCTCAGTCTATGTTGCCACTGCTATTGTGTTGACGTAAGTGAAATCCGCCCCTAAGACTCTTTATCTACCACTGGCCTCACTAACTGGTGGTATTATTCTTCCTCAGGTCTCCCTTTCACTTAGTTCCACTCGGAGGAGTTTGAAGACAATTGTGTTTTAGAGGTCTCAGCCCCCCTTTTTTGGGGATCCCATTTTTCTTATGTGTTTTTTTTTTCACTCCGACCCCCTGACGGGCAGCAAACAGCATAATAACATCAACGAAATAGTCAGTTGACCAAATGAAATCGTTGACCCACAGATGGCTCCAACTTCATCCTGTTCCCTATTTGTATATTTGTATACCTCATAACAATAAAAAGTCTTTCGAATGAGCTGATATAGGCAACAGCTCTTAGCTTGTAAAAAAAAGAGAGAGAAGGAAGGGCACGATCCAATACTTCATAGTCCTTCCAGAAACCCTCAGTAAAACCCTCAGTAAAACCTTCCACATTATACCAACCATAAACATTTTAATTTACAATAATATTAACTCAATACTGTACGCAGTATTTATAGTAAATAGCAATATTACCACACTGTTTGCATAAACATAATATATTTAAAGTAATTACAATTTCGATAGCACATAACGTTTATATAAAATGTTTATACTAAATGAAAACTTCTAATACACAAGAAATACATTGTCCAACACGAGTGAATGTTTCTCTCACTGCATCTTCAGCCCCAAACATGAGACAGATCATGTCTCATTGTAAGTTTCTTGCTAGAACATTGCCTCACCTCTCCGGCATAGCCATAATCTCTTGTATAAAAACTGTATGATCGCATAACATGGGCACGTACGTACATGGTGGGAGCATCACGGACAGAGTACATCGTGTAAATGTACCTTGGTAACCAGATGATAAATTTTAGCATAACGAACGTAATTCAATAAAGTTAAAGAGTGTGACTTATTCCAGTAATCTCTCTCCTTTAATTTTATTATCGTCAGGAACTGCAGCATTTCTCCGTGGCACTGGCATCGTATGGCAACACAGTCACGGTGAAGCCACAACGCTTCGATGCTAATTTGCGTAGTGATCTTATTTCTTGATCACTAAATCAATATTTGTGTTGATATATTATGTTCCTAAATAATTGTAATGATTCACATATTTCCCCTACTTTTACTATTGAAATGTCTTTATAAATTTTAATTAAAATTATTTGTGTGATCCAATAATTGTAGCTAACATGAAGTCTGTGTTTTGTTAGGATCGTCCACGTTACCAGAACAAGGTTGTTTTGGCTGGTTGGTTAATTGAGTCTTAAGCCTCGACAAAGACGAGGATCATTTAGGCTTTATGTCACCTCTTCTCCACTAATTATGAATATTTTAATCCTTAATCCTGGTCTTCTATTGTACTTTTAAGCTAATTCATTAATTGTCTGTGTATTTCCCAGGTATGAGGTGAGTTGAACTAGGTGCCTCTTCACGTGTGTCTGTCCCACGTGTGTCTGTCCCACGTGTGTCTCCACGTGGGACAGACACACGTGTGACACAAGTGACCAATGTTGGCCTAGTAAGGCCGCCCACATCCCTCCTGTGTTGAAGGCTCTGCTGAAATGACAGATCTATCCAGGATGGATCCAGGCGAGAGATGAGAGGGATGGGGGGCAGGCAAACCAAGAAAGTGGAGCATACTCTCTCTCTCTCTCTCTCTCTCTCTCTCTCTCTCTCTCTCCTTCCTTCATTCTTTTCTTCTTAACCCCCCTCACCTTCTCTCTTCTTATAGCTCTCTAACCCCTTATTTCCTTATTTCTCCTCCTCCACCTCTTTCTCCTCCTCTTTCTCCTCCTCCTCTCTTCCTCCTCCGGACTCCTTCCGCCTCTACCCCTCCTCTACTCCTCTTTCTCTTCTTCCTCCTACTCCTCCTCCCTCATATTCATCCTCCCCTAACCCTCCTCTACCCCCTCCTCCTCCTCCTCCTCTTCCTTCCTTCCTGACCACGGGGGTGTCAGCTAAGTGGGTGGAGGAAGGGTTACTGTAACAATTGCAATAGCTGTCTGTCAGCAGGTATTAGCGAAGATGGTATTGGCTGATGCTGGCTGAAACTGGCTGACATTAGCTGTTACTTTGAGATATTGACTGACATTGGCTGTTATTGTGCAAAACTGGCTGCCACTGGCTGACACTGTATGAAACTGGTTGGCATTGTGTGAAACTAGCTGACATTGTCATGGATTGAAACTGGCTGACATTAAACGTCATTGTGCTGACTAATATTAACTGACATTGTTTGACCTTTATTTGTTTTTGGCGAAGAAATTGCATATTTGGCGAAGAAATTGCATATTTGGCGAAGAAATTGCACATTTGGCGAAGAAATTGCATATTTGGCGAAGAAATTGCACATTTGGCGGATAAATTGCATATTTGGCGAATAAATTGCATATTTGGCGAATAAATTGCATATTTGGCGAATAAATTGCATATTTGGCGAATAAATTGCATATTTGGCGAAAAAATTGAGTCTTTATTAAGACTTTTTCCTGTTGAAAACTGGTTTTACTGAAACTTTGTCTTAAGGAAACATTTCCAAATGAAACTTGGTTTTCTGAAACTTTATCTCACAGAGAATCTTCCAACTGGTTTTCTGAAACTTGGCTTTGTGAAACCTGGTGTTTTGAAACTTGGTTTTCTGAAACTTTCTCTCTCTCTCTCTCTCTCTCTCTCTCTCTCTCTCTCTCTCTCTCTCTCTCTCTCTCTCTCTCTCTCTCATCCTATCCCCTTGCACTCTCTTATCTTCCACTCACCCTCCCTCCCACTCTCCCACTCTCCCACTCTCCCTCCCTCCCTCCCAGTTGGTCTGTTTCACGCCTCGTGGTTCTGATGTTTCCCTAAAAAGTGTCGGCGGGAGAGGGGAGCAAAAAAATCTGGCTCCCCTTAACGACCGAATCTTAACCCGTTTCATTAAGGGAATCTAAATCCGCGTCCGAGGCCGTGTCCGCGGCACCGGCTTCGACCCCCCTCCCCCCACCGGTCACTCTCCCGTAACCGGTTAACCAGGTATCCGGCCGCTGGGCCACCGGTCCTCCCCCGCCCCCTCACCGGTCCACACCGGGGATTATCCCCCGCGCCGCAGCGCCGGTCGCGGCCAGGCGCAGAATGTACGAATTGAAAATCTCGGTCATAATTCCAGATTTCATGCGCGGAGTCGTCTTAGTGAATAATCAAACACAGGGAGGTCCTCCCGCCGCCCGCCATCCCAAGCGAAACTCGACCCTCCGGCCAGGCGCCCCAGGGACGGTTTTCAGGCCGGATAAAAAATTCATTTACGCCTAATGACATTTCGCGTGTAACCAGGCCGCCTCAACCTGCGGCCGCCATGACCAAGGTTGCTGGCGACCCCTGCAAGCCATTCTCGACCTTCCGCAGCCATGGTCGGAGGGGCCAGAATCGCCCGCCGCCCGCCTAATGAAAATGTTTGCTAATTAAATTGGTAGGGAAAGTACGAACGTAATGAAGTTAATTAATCAGCCAAGGCAAGTCCACGATACGGGCGAGGGGGGGGGAAAGGGTAGGGGGAGGGGAAGGGGAGGGAGGGGAAGGAAGGATGGAAGGATGAGGGGTAGCTTGAGACGTTACCTTCCACACCCCCCCATCCTCTTCATTCCTACTCACTCACAACACTCTCTAGTTTCCCCCCTCATTTACCCCTCTCCTACACTTCCCCCTCCCCTTCTCTTCCCCCTTTACCCACTCCCCTCACCGACAAGTTAGAGCGGGGGAGATTTTGCTCTTTATACCAACGATCTTTTTACCTCAGCAAGAAACAGTATTTTTGTGTACTTAATACGGGTTTGGTTAAGGAGGAGGAGGAGGAGGAGGAGGAGGAGGAGGAGGAGGAGGAGGAGAGGACGTGAGAGGAGAGAGGGCGTGGATGGAGGAGGAGGGGGGGAACTGTGGAAGAGGGGATGGAGGGTGAGGGGAGGGAGAGTAGGACGAAGAGATGAGAGATGCTGGTGAAGAGATGTAGAAGAGGGAGAGTGAGAGAGAAGAGAGAGAGAGAGAGAGAGAGAGAGAGAGAGAGAGAGAGAGAGAGAGAAGAGAGAATCCACTTCTCTCAGTATATTGCCCAACGTATCAATTATCAAAATACACTTGCACATTCCACTCAAAATTCTGACACACAGGTCATTATATATACTACGACACATAATTCTGACACACAGGTCATTATATATACTACGACACATAATTCTGACACACAGGTCATTATATATACTACGACACATAATTCTGACACACAGGTTACGACTATGACACAGAATTAGATGTTCCATTAACGTAGGTGGCATTTTCTTGACAACCCTTAACATGAATCTTTTATGGATTTTGTTGTTTATGGATTTTGAGTTTATAGAGGAAAACCTTCATTTAGGAGTTACAGAAAGCAACGCTAGACAACCAAAACGCACATGTGATAAACACAGTCTTTGCAAAGGTGTTTGACAAATGCGATCATGGGGTGACTGCACAGAAAATGAGGACCACAGGCATTTCGGGGAAGGTTAGGCAGATGGATTTTCTGGATTATAACACACAGAACATAAAAAGTAATAGTAAACAGAGCAAAAATCCATCACTAGCGAGGTAAAAGCTCAGTTCCATATGGCACTGTCTTGGCATCCCTGCTGTTCCTCATAACATTGACAAAAACACCTGTTTGGTATCATCATTTGCAGATGACACTAAAATAAGTATGAAAGTCACAACGGTAGATGTCAATAAAAAATTACAGGAAGATATAAGCAGGGTCTTCCAGTGGGCAGTGGAGAACAACCTGACGTTCATTGAAGACAAATTCCAACTGCTTAGGTATGGAAAGAACTCAAAAGCAAGACTGCAAAACTTAAGAGAATCATCAAACAGAACGAAATGAACACGTGAAAGGCTTGGGAATAACTACGTCAGCTGAGCTTTCTTTCAAAGAACACAATAAGGCAAAGGTCAAGACACCCAGGAGGATGACGTGGTGGGTAATGAGACACTTTTTAAATAGTTCGTGCTCCCTCACTTGGAATATTGTTCAGTGTTGACGGCCCCCTTCAGAGCAGGAGAAATATCAGAGCTGGAACAAATACAGAGATCGTTTACGGCTCACATTGAGCCAATAAAGCATTTAAATTACTGGGATCGCCCTAAAATCTTAAATATGTACTCACTGGAGCGGAAGAGAGAAAGATACAAGATAATATATACATGGAAGGTTCTTGAGGGCCTTGTCCCAAATCTGCACACAGCCATAATAACATACTGGAGGACGTGGAACATGTTACAGCAGAAACGGCCGGTGGCCAGAGAAACTGTCCAAGTTCAGGGGTTCGTGCAGGTAGTGAACACAATAAGGGACCACTGTATCCACATTCGGGGTCCCAGATTATTCAACATCTTACCAGAAGATATCAGAAATACTAATGGGACAAGAGTAGAAGTCTTCAAGAGGAAACTGGACACGAGAAAATTTTAGAAAGGAGTTAATTTTAAATGAGTTCTTGCTAGGTGACCAGTTTTATCTATTCATATATATATATATATATATATATATATATATATATATATATATATATATATATATATATATATATATATATATATATATATATATATATATTATATTATATGTATATATATAAAGAATTAAGTACACCCTCCCTCTCGCCCCCTACTCCCTCACACCCACTTCCATCTCACGCTCCCTCCCTCTCACACCTCTCCCCTCCCTCTCACACCTCTCTCCCTCCCTCACATTAAGTATATTATTAGAGCCAGGCTTTGAAGTAAGCCGAGATGAAATAACACTCTTCAAGGAGGCTTCCCTGATGCTAGTCAAGGGCTCTTGTTCCAAAGAAATAGAGCCACCGTTCTTGGGATCAAACTTTATTACTTTCCATTCCCTTGCAGTTTTTGCGCTCCCCATGCAATAGTGAGGATGAGTAAAAGCTTCAAATCTATTTTTATTATTATTATTATTAAATTTATGGGGTAGCGCTAAACCCATAGGGTTATACTGCGCCTAAAAGAATGGGAGGAAATCAGTTTCGATTCTAGGCAGGAGAGATTTTTAGTTTCTTGGATCAAGAGCTCTGACAAGCATCAAGAAACCTATGTTCAGAGACTTTAGCTTGTAAATAAGCTGATGAAGAATAACAGCTCTTAGCTTGTAAATAAGCTGATGAAGAATAACAGCTCTTAGCTTGTAAATAAGCTGAGGAAGAATAATAGCTCTTAGCTTGTAAATAAGCTGAGGAAGAATAATAGCTCTTAGCTTGTAAATAAGCTGAGGAAGAATAACAGCTCTTAGCTTGTAAATAAGCTGATGAAGAATAACAGCTCTTAGCTTGTAAATAAGCTGATGAAGAATAACAGCTCTTAGCTTGTAAATAAGCTGAGGTAAGAGAATAACAGCTCTCTAGCTTGTAAATAAGCTGAGGAAGAATAACAGCTCTCTAGCTTGTAAATAAGCTGAGGAAGAATAACAGCTCTTAGCTTGTAAATAAGCTGAGGAAGAATAACAGCTCTTAGCTTGTAAATAGCTGAGGAGAATAACAGCTCTTAGCTTGTAAATAAGCTGAGGAAGAATAACAGCCTTAGCTTGTAAATGCTGAGTAGGATAACACTCTAGCTTGTAAATAAGCTGAGGAAGGATAACAGCTCTTAGCTTGTAAATAAGCTGAGGAAGAATAACAGCTCTTAGCTTGTAAATAAGCTGAGGTAGGATAACAGCTCTTAGCTTGTAAATAAGCTGAGGAAGAATAATAGCTCTTAGCTTGTAAATAAGCTGAGGAAGAATAACAGCTCTTAGCTTTTAAATAAGCTGAGGTAGGATAACAGCTCTTAGCTTGTAAATAAGCTGAGGAAGAATAATAGCTCTTAGCTTGTAAATAAGCTGAGGAAGAATAAAGCTCTTAGCTTGTAAATAAGCTGAGGAAGAATAACAGCTCTTAGCTTGTAAATAAGCTGAGGAAGAATAACAGCTCTTAGCTTGTAAATAAGCTGAGGAAGAATAATAGCTCTTAGCTTGTAAATAAGCTGAGGAAGAATAATAGCTCTTAGCTTGTAAATAAGCTGAGGTAGGATAACAGCTCTTAGCTTGTAAATAAGCTGAGGAAGAATAACAGCTCTAGCTGTAAATGTGAGGTAGGATAACAGCTCTAGCTTGTAAATAAGCTGAGGAAGAATAACAGCTCTTAGCTTGTAAATAAGCTGAGGAAGAATAACAGCTCTTAGCTTGTAAATAAGCTGAGGAAGAATAATAGCTCTTAGCTTGTAAATAAGCTGAGGAAGAATAACAGCTCTTAGCTTGTAAATAAGCTGAGGTAGGATAACAGCTCTTAGCTTGTAAATAAGCTGAGGAAGAATAATAGCTCTTAGCTTGTAAATAAGCTGAGGAAGAATAACAGCTCTTAGCTTGTAAATAAGCTGAGGTAGGATAACAGCTCTTAGCTTGTAAATAAGCTGAGGAAGAATAATAGCTCTTAGCTTGTAAATAAGCTGAGGAAGAATAACAGCTCTTAGCTTGTAAATAAGCTGAGGAAGAATAACAGCTCTTAGCTTGTAAATAAGCTGAGGAAGAATAACAGCTCTTAGCTTGTAAATAAGCTGAGGAAGAATAACAGCTCTTAGCTTGTAAATAAGCTGAGGAAGAATAACAGCTCTTAGCTTGTAAATAATCTGAGGAAGAATAACAGCTCTTAGCTTGTAAATAAGCTGAGGAAGAATAACAGCTCTTAGCTTGTAAATAAGCTGAGGAAGAGTAACAGCTCTTAGCTTGTAAATAAGCTGAGGAAGGATAACAGCTCTTAGCTTGTAAATAAGCTGAGGAAGAATAACAGCTCTTAGCTTGTAAATAAGCTGAGGAAGAGTAACAGCTCTTATCTTGTAAATAAGCTGAGGTAGGATAACAGCTCTTAGCTTGTAAATAAGCTGAGGTAGGATAACAGCTCTTAGCTTGTAAAATACATCTAAGAATTCCCAAGCTTAATCCTGTAGAACCATTAAGTGGGGAAATATAGAGGAGGAGGGAGCGGGATGAGTAGGGGAGGGAGAGGGAGGAGAAGGGGAGGGAGAGGGAGGGGAGATAAGAGGTTGGAGTGGGCGAGGAAACAGGAGGGAAAGGTAGGAATAGGGAGGAGGAGAAAAAGGAAGGAGGTGGAAGGGCGGGAGAGGGGGAAGGGTTGATGAAAAAGAAAGTGCGGAGAAAAGAGAGAGATAGAGGGAGATGAGGAGAAAGGAGGTGGGGAGAGAGAGGGAAGTAGAGAGAGAAAATTATAGGAGGGAAGGGTAGATGGGCGACAGATGTGAGACAGGGGAAAGACGGAGAGATGTGAGTGGAGGGAAGGAGGGAGAGAGAGAGAGAGAGAGAGAGAGAGAGAGAGAGAGAGAGAGAGAGAGAGAGAGAGAGGAGAGGGGGAGGTAGGGAGGGAGGAAGATTTTCATACAGGTCATGGGAAGATGAGTGATCCCTGACTGTATCAACTTTTCTAACCTCCCTTACCTCATCTCCCTGACCTAACCTCACGTGACCTGATCTCACCCCGCCGACCTGACCTCCTGTGTGACCAGTATTACATTTATTACCCTTAAAGAACACAAGGTAAAGAATAATAAACTCACCAACAGATAATAAAATTAGCTGTGTCTAATAACCAAGAAGATTACCTCTATAGGCCCATAGATTTGGGGCAATTCTAATTCTAATCCATGGATGACATCAAATGAGTTGAGTCAACAAATCTTACAGTATTTTTAATGATTGGGTGAAAACAAAATTTGTTAGGTACTACGACGTGTCCCAGGCTCTTGTTCTGTATTTTACGTTAATCAGACGAAAATATAGGTTAATAATAATCTATGTTAACCTATCAAAAATCTAACCTTAACTGACTTAACCTAACTTATCCTTTCCTAACCTGACCCCATCGAAGACTGCAATAGGAGAGAAAATCTCAGAAAACAGCTTGGTTGAACAGTCTCAAATGAACTACCAGGACATTGAACAATACACAGATATTTGTGTATTGTTATCTTACAGCACGTAACTTTCTCTCACTGTCATGTTACATCACATGACTTTCTCTCACTGTCATGTTACATCACATGACTTTCTCTCGCACCACATTAGTTGATCTCAAACAAAAGTTGCGATATGGCGCTCACTGTTGTTTATATATTTTAACAATTTGGATATTTTAATAAAAATCTCTGAGTCAATGGTTAGTAATTGGTGTGTTTGGGAGAGAGAGAGAGAGAGAGAGAGAGAGAGAGAGAGAGAGAGAGAGAGAGAGAGAGAGAATGCGATTGACAGAAAGTCGAGTGCCAGAACCTGCAGGTTGTATCCAGAGCTTTCTACCCACCTATGTATCCCGCAAGCAGGCAACCCACACCTTCAAAAACAAAAAAACATCAAGCGAAAATAAATAACTAGGTGTTTTGATTCCTACTCTGGGAGTCTCTCTGCAAGCGCCATCAACAAAACTGTAATTATGCAATATATCAAATATTATCAGCATTTTCCATTACTCACTGGTCACAGTAGACATGCCCCAATATCCCCTCTGTCACGCCTTCCTTAACTCGCCTAAATGACGCTTTTAGTGAAAATCATTTACATTTAATTCCTCGGTAAATAGCCACGTTTGTGTACTTGCCCTGTTTCCCATTTATATTTCAATGCACTTTTGACATTTCCAACTACAACGCTCCCAATTTTCAATCAGTCCTGCCCGCGCCACTGCCATGATTTTTACACGACCTCCAAAATACAAATATTTGCATCATTTTTTTTTTTTGGGTGTGTGTGTGTGTTGGAATATGTTGAGCGAATGTACTGAAATGTTGGCGGAGATAAAAGGTGGACCACACCTCTCACATACCTCAGACTGTGTGTGTGTGTGTGTGAGTGTGTGTGTGTGTGTGTGTGTGTGTGTGTGTGAGTGTGTGTGTGTGTGTGTGTGTGTGAGTGTGTGTGTGTGTGTGTGTGTGTGTATGTGAGTGTGTGTATGTGTGTGTATTACGTTTATCCCGAGTTGAGTTATTAAAAAGGAAAGCCAACAGTCCGATTCTTAATAACTAACCTGAATTCTGGCTGTTATATAAATGTTAGCATTCCACCTATTTTGTCTAATTTTTACTACTGGACCACATGGGAGGTGAATCTGAATCTTTTTCCTTATAGATGATTCAGAGATTTACATTCAATCGCATCAAACAGAGCATTCAGGAAGGAGAATAACAAAATACCATCACGCAGGTAAAAAACATTTAATATCATGATCCAGGAACTAACTTTTTGCATGAAATAAAACAGGAATTAACTCTGACTCGAGTATTCTGACATTAGGTAGGTATTTACAACACATTATTCAATCAAGTAATGAACAACTGTACTTTGTACAGCATGGGACAAGGAAGTCATTAAATATAATAAATATTCCAAGTCAAGCCCAAGTCGACAATTCTAAATAACGTATGCAATGTAGATGGATAGCCATTAATGATATCAAACAATTCTACGACAATATAACAGTCCCTTGGCCGACGCGTCAAACATGGGATACTGGCAAAGTCCATCAAACACCTAAAGGTGGACATCCGAATGTCCAAATATTACAAGAAAATCCCAGTCACTATGGCTAGGCACACTAATTCCATTAACCCCGCCTGCGGCTGGGCACAGAAACCATAACGTCCAAATTTAGAGCAGACCTCTGGACAGAAAAAGTGTCAAGGCCTGAGATCATGCAACCAACAGTAAAACACTGAAGCCCTAAATATGATTTTTGTGAATTTACATTCACAGAAAACGGCCAGACACACCTGTGCCTCACAGAGTGGGGTCATAAAAATCCCTAAGAACAACGCTCACGAAAGCAGTGAATGACGTGTGTGCAGAACTGAGTTTCCCCACACGTGTGTGGCGAAGAAAGAGGTCGTAACAAGGCAGAGAATTCGTACTCCAGGTGAAACTTTTTGAAAAACTTGCTTATTGATTAATAGAGGAAAACAATACATAAAGACTGCTAAAGGCACATAGCTAATCAATAAGATCCAATCATTCTGGCAAGGTTAAGAGATGGGTGGATCCAGAAGAGACAGTCTCAAACACAGGTGAAAGAAACACTTGAAACACTGCAACAGCTATGCAACACTCGTAATATAACAATAAAGTCATGCAAGCTGCCAACAATAGATGTATTTTTGCAATAAAATACGACATAGTATAAAAAATACATAAATAATAATATTGTTCACCCTATATTCATAATAATAAAACTATTTGTAAAATACCCAAAAAAAAATGCACATATTAAAGGTGCTTGCTTACTAGCAAAAAAAAGTTATAATTATTCGTACACAAATATAAGTTTGTGAGTGTGTGAGTGTGTGTGTGTGTGTGTGTGTGTGTGTGTGTGTGTGTGTGTGTGTGTGTGTGTGTTCGCGCGCCCGCAAGCCAGGATCACAAGCCAATGATCTAGCCAACAGTACTCTGCTTGGAGCTTCTCTTCGGTCCAACAGTGTCAGCCAGATTCTAGGGGAAAAAAAATCTCCGTTTACTCTGTCTACTTATTTACCAGATGCCCATCTCTCTAAGCTCACCGTCTTCCGGCGTTGCTCCCCAGTCTTCAACAGTCTCAAACTCAAGACGGACAGTGAATCCAAATCTTGCTAGCAGTCAGACTTGGTGGGGAGAGAGAAAACTTATAGCCTCCCAAGTTATCCTACAAGCGTTATGCTTTTCTTTAAGGCAACCAGGATGCTGTAGCAGGGGTACAAGAACAAAGCTGCAAAGCGCCATTACTGAATTAGATTCACTACTCCACCATTAAAACCAGTTGTGATGTAAGCCTGCAAGCAGTCCGGTTGAGACAGCATCATTGTGGAAAAGGTGTATTAAAACATGCTCACTTCCGCAACATCCAATATGGAGACATGCTCATCTCAAAGCTGAGAGAGCACATCACTCTGGAGACTTCCTCCTAACAGTTCCGATTTCGGCAATGGACAGTGGTTCTCCGCCGTCTGAGTGTGGCTGTTCAGAGGGAAATTGCCTGCTGAATTTTCTGCTCTCGTGCAGCATCTGAGGAGCTGGAGGAAATTCATATCTTTTATAATGTAATTCTATTGAATGAATAATTATAATTTATATTCCCTTTACATAAAGTAATTTATACAGGAGTTACTAGCGTCTTGCTCCCGGCATTTTAGTCAGTCGCCTCTTATGATACGTATGGCTTACAGAGGAAGGATTTTTCTTCACAGTCCAATATATATATATATATATATATATATATATATATATATATATATATATATATATATATATATATATATATATATATATATATATATATATATATATATATGTCTGCCTTTTGGCTTAAATAGCAACGCTCACCTTGCCATATAAGACAAGTGAAAATTTGTGTATGCAATAATTTCGACAAAATCATTCTGAACATAACGAAAAAATATATTTCATTGTGTTTGTTTATTATTAAATTAATGTTAACGTATCTAAAATATATTTAGTTGGGTTAGCTAAATTAAATTGCGCTTGTTGTAATAAGGTTAGGTAGGTTTTCAAAGTTTCTCTTGGTACAAAATTATAAATTCTTACATTAACATAAATGAAAAATATATCTTTAAACGTATAAGAGAAATTTTAGAAAGGACTTAATTTTAGATGAGTTCTTGCTAATTGACCAGTTTTACCTAATCGGCACGACATATATATATATATATATATATATAAAATTGCGTGATTGGTAAACATAGCAACGCTCACCTTGCCATATAAGACAAGTGAAAATTTGTGTATGCAATAATTTCGCCAAAATCATTCTGAACATAACGAAAAATATATTTCATTGTGTTTGTTTATTATTAAATTAATGTTAACGTATCTAAAATATATTTAGTTGGGTTAGGCTAAATTAAATTGCGCTTGTTGTAATAAGGTTAGGTAGGTTTTCAAAGTTTCTCTTGGTACAAAATTATAAATTCTTACATTAACATAAATGAAAAAATATATCTTTAAACGTATAAGAGAAAATTTTAGAAAGGACTTAATTTTAGATGAGTTCTTGCTAATTGACAGTTTTACCTAATCGGCACGACATATATATATATATATATATATATATATATATATATATATATATATATATATATATATATATATATATATATATATATATATATATATCAACTTACTGATTTTGGCTTAAATAGCAACGCTCTTCTTGCTCATATAAGACAAGCGAAAATTTGTGTATGTAATAATTTCGCAAAAATCATTCTGAACCTAACGTAAAAAAACGTATCTAAAATATATTTAGTTGGGTTAGGCTAAATTAAATTGCGCTTGTTATAATAAGGTTAGGTAAGTTTTCTAAGCTTCTTTTGGTACAAAATTATAAATTTTTACATTAACATAAATGAAAAAAATATATCTTTAAACGTATAAGAGAAAATTTTAGAAAGAACTTAATTTTAAATGAGTTCTTGCTAATTGGCCAGTTTTACCTATTCGGCACGACATATATATATATATATATATATATATATATATATATATATATATATATATATATATAAAACTCATATGTGTGTGAACGTGTGCGAACGAGCGAGAGAGAGAGATAGAGAGAGATAAAGGATAAAAAGGAGAGAAAGGAAAGAGAGAAAGAAAGAAAGAAGAAAAAGGAGAGAAAGGAAAGAGAGAAAGAAAGAAGAAAAAGGAGAAAGAGATTAAGAGAGAGAGAGAGAGAGAGACAGACAGACAGACAGATTGTGTGTGTGTGTGTGTGTATTAGACCTGGATGTAGAATACACTAGAGAATATTTTGGTGTTACCTTGAAGAGATTTGTCCTACACTACACGTACAGCAAATCTTTTTTTTTTTATACGAGATGTTCTCGCTCTAAATAGAGTCACAAAGAACGAAACATCTATACTCATAGTCATGCTCTATCTCAAGGTTTTCTTTATCCACACATTTCTACCCAATTTCACCCATTAACAATTCCCCACTACCCCGCGCCGTGAGTCACCTTTATAAGTGGAACGGTTTCATTTAAGACCCAAAATACAGAGACAACAACAAAAAAAAAATAAAAAAAATGCTTGTAAAAGCCTCTCCTGAGGTGACTATAGACCGGTGTTTCTCTTGTGTCAACAAGGGCAGGACAAGCAGGGAAGACCCTCGACGCCAGGCTGAAGCAGCGTAAATATTCCATAAGACCTCGACAAGTGTCCAGTGCTCTGTTCTCTCATATTAAACTGACAGGCCACCCAGGGAACTCCTATCTGAAACATTAATTTATAACAGGTCTCTTGCTGAACGCAAACATGTTTCAACCTTGTTCTTTTACGCGGGAGGATGTGTTGATCTCGTGCTGTACACGGGGAAAGGGGATTGATGTTGTCCAACACACAGAAGAACGGGTCGATCTTGTCCTATACGCGAAAGAATATGATAATGTTGTTCGGTACATGAGATGACGTGCTGAACTCGTCTTACACACGGGAGGATGTGTTGATGTTGTCCTATACACTGGAGGATGTGTTGATGTTGTCCTGTACACAGGAGGATGTGTTGATGTTGTCCTATACACTGGAGGATGTGTTGATGTCCTATACACTGGAGGATGTGTTGATGTTGTCCTATACACTGGAGGATGTTAATGTTGTCCTGTACACTGGAGGATGTTTACACAGTGAAGCTGGGTGACTTAGAGTAGAAAGCATATTACTTACCTTCTTTGCCTTATTAATTACACAGGAAGGGTTAACAGCCCCTTGCCCCTGGCATTTTAGTGGGTCGTTGTTGTGACGCTCTTAAGGGGCCACCTGAAGGGGCTCGCCAAACGGGCCAACAGTCGAGGACATCTGAGGGGGCCTGGTACATGACCAGTTTCACACAGGTAATCTCCAGTGGTTGTTTACACACACACACACACACACACGCACATACACACACACACACACACACACACACACACACACACACACACGCACATACACACACACACACACACACACACACACACACACACACACACACACACACATGCACAAACACACACACACACACTCCATAAAACATCTCTGGCTGCCTCACATTCTTACCACGACAACACTGCAACATTTCAATATATTTTAACCGGAATATAAAACATCATTAGCATTCCCGATTGCACAATATAGCGCCGAAACAAATGTGTATTATAATGCCATTTACGGAGAAGCGCTAAACCTGTAGAGGTAATGCAGCACTTTAGGGAGGCCTGGTCTCATACCGAGCCGCGGGGGCGTTGACCCCCGAAACCCCCTCCAGATATACTCCAGGGGAGGCATTAAGGCTTGATTCTAAGAAGGGGATGGGTTGCTCTAATTCCTTGGATGTAGAGCCCTTCATCAGTGTCTGGAGACCTTACCAGAAGGGTGAAAAGTGCGTAAAAAATTATTTGGAAGATGTAAATTTAGACCGTGTATTATTTAACGCATTACCCATCCTAGATTTCTAAACGCTAGAAATTGCAAGTTTGCTTTAATATTAGTTATTTTCGGTTAGATTAGATTAGGGTAAGTTAAGTTAGGTTCGGTTAGGGTAGGTTAGGTTAGGGTAGGGTAGGGTAGGTTAGGTTAAGTTAGGTTAGATTAGATTAGGTTAGGTAAAGTAAGGTTAGGTTAGGTAAGGTGAGCTTAAATTAGGTTAGATTTAGTAAGGAGAGGTTATATTAGGTTAGATTTAGTAAGGTTAAAGGTTATATCAGGTTAGATTTAGTAAGGTTAAGTTAAGTTTAGGTCAGTTTTCGGTACATTAACCCTTAGTGACACAGTTAGCTCACAGTTGACTATAATAAATGGCAGCTTATATATTATATCTAGCAATGAAGGTGGTGTGATATTATCACACAACGTCCACTTTCACCCGTCGACTGATTTGTGGTAAGTCCAGTTAAACGGCAGTTCGAGCCTACAAGGTTCCTCCACATTTTTTTTCCACCAGTTGAAAGGTGACAAGTCTAATAATCTGAAAGCGATTAGTCTACCAATGTAAGTGTGGTTAATCACATTGCTGTCTAATTCACCAGTTTGAGTGATTAGAGCGACCAATCCCCCAGTCAAAAAATATCGAAAACTTCTCAAAATCCAGGAGTAACAAATTTTTAAGTCATATACTAATGCATACTCTACTAATCCAGGAGTGGCCAATCCTACCCAGGAGCGGTTAATTCTATTCAGGAGTGGTTAATTCTACCTACGAGTGGCCAATCTTATCCAGGATCGACAAATCCTATCCAGAAGCGACCAATCCTATCCAGGAGTAGCCAATCCTATTCAGGAGTGGCCAATCCTACCCAAGAGTAGCCAATCCTATCCAGGAAAGACCAGCCCTATCCAAGAGTGACCAATACTATCCAAAAGTGGCCAATCCTACACAGGAGTGGCCAGTTCTATCCAGGAATGACCAGTTCTATCCAAGAGCAACCTATCCAGGAGTGGCCAATCCTATACAAGAGCGGCCAATTCTATGCAGGAGTGGCCAATCTGCAGTTCGGAGTCTCGAGCACTCCACCAATCTTGGACTAAGCAACACTGAAAAAACAGTCGAATACCACCACTGAAGGATTAGCCAATCAAAGCGTATCAAACCCTCGACCAATCGAAGAGTGGCCAATCTAGCCGTCAAGACGTGAGTGAGCGGCGGGGGGGACCCTTCCCCGTCTGACGCTGTCAGCTGGGCGGGGGACCTCGTCTGACGCTGTCAGCTGGGCGGGGGACGCTGATTTTTGTCAGTTATTGATGTGCTTGAGTGACAGGCCCGGGCAGGGAGAGTCCTGGGGTCGTTTGATGCCACCGATGCCGCCGCCCCGCCGCCAGTGCCGCCGCCAGTGCCGTCGCCAGTGCCGATGCCGCCGCCACTGCCACCTGTTAAAGTTGGCGATTCCCGCAGGTGTTGGTGGTGACCTCTGAACGTGGTGACTCTTGTGTGTGGTGTCCTGTGTTCGTGGTGGTGACCTATATACGTGGTGGTGAGCTGTGTACGTGGTGGGTGTTGATGGTGACCTGTGTACGTGGTGGTGGGGATGATGACCTGTGTACTTGGTGATGGTGACTTGTGTACGTCATTATCGTGACCTCTGGTGACCCATGTACGTGGGTGCCTCTGGCACGTACATCCGTGACACAAACTAACGCACGTGAAGAGTAGTGAAACAGAATACAAGATAAATATTGAACATCTCCGCCTCACACCGAGCCCCTCTTCAGTGGGTAACGAGTGCCTCATTCTGAAGATGGAATACAGAACATGAAGCTCCTTTTATTCTCTCTACACAGTCTTCTTAGAGAACCAGTATATATATATATATATATATATATATATATATATATATATATATATATATATATATATATATATATATATATATATTATATATATATATACTTTTAGGTACTTACATGTATGTATACCTTTGCATTTGGATATGTGTACCCATAATATGAAGCCAGTACACAAACCGAGCCAAAGACTAAGCCAGAGACCAAGCCAGCAACTATCTTTCCTGAAGAGACGTTTCGCCCACCAGTGACTTTATGAATACAAATCAGAGAATAGCTACAGTATATGGTGGAAGCCTTGAAAATACTAGTGCAAGGAAAGAAGAGAAACAGGAAACGGCAAACAGAAGAAAAGCAGAGAATTCTCTGTTGTGAAGTTTTTCTAGAGCCAATTAAATCTAAAATGCAAAATACAAAGAATATAGTGTGATGGCACATTTATAGCTCACTTTGTTATTTATTCATTTAGTAAGGGGGTGTAGAGACTCGATCCTCCGTCCGGCAGTTGTGAGACACGCTACTTTTCAGTGTACACACATCCTCAAAACCTTGAGTGGCAAATCTGCCAGAGGAAAAGAAGAAAAAGTGTGAGATAGTTATAACGCTGATGCTCCAGCATCCTGGGAGTTATTAATTAAAGACAAAAACTGAAAGAAAGTGGAGATGAATCCCATACACGAATGTGATGGAAGTCTGTGAAGACCATCGTCAACACCTCAAGGAGGTCTTCATCTTGGCAACCCGGGTGTTGACAGCGAGTAGGATTCCTCTTCAGATCTGCTGAGGAGGACCTCTCTTGAAGGTCGAAATATACAACTTATTACTCTTGTTTCTAACTCTACGTGGGTTCTGACCTCACTTGAAGGTCGAAACTGGTCGAAACTTGGAACTGTAAACGACAGTCAGGATATATTAAATGGTTATAACTATGAACATAATTTTTAAAGGGGTGGACCGGTTAGCCAGCGGAAGGCCTAGGTCAGATGACTCAAAAACTCCAACGGCGGGACATCTTCTAAGACCCGCGTCAGGAAACACTTGTTTTGTTTCCTAACAATCCTTACCTAACCTAACCTAGCACGGGCCTAGGGAGAGTCAGATCTGTTGAAAACCTGGTAGCAGATGTTAGGCAGAGTAGAGGGATCTAGGACGATATATTTCTATGGTGAATTAAAAAAAAAAACATTTAATCTTCGCCACAGAAAAAATAATCCATAAACTTGAAGAGTTGACAGAAAAACCGAGAATTTATACTTTGTTGGATCAAGGAATTTCTAGGCGGTAAGAGACGGTAATGGTCTTTGAAGATTGACGTGCCACAACAATCTGCCCTCTAATTACGATGCCCACATTACAATCAGTTGATTGTTGCCTAATCTAAAATTCTACCAGAATCAAGTATTCATAATTGAAGAGTTAGTTCTTTTAGGTTAGATTATTTTAGTGTAGGTTAACATATATTAAGGTAAATTTACGTATACTTAACTGATAACGACAAAATCACAAACGGGTATCTTACATCTGGAACCGAAATACAGACATGTGTACACACCACATCCTCGACAAGGTTCCAATGCCATTCTGTTGACGATGCAACGCTGTTGACGATGCCACGCTGTTGACGATGCCACGCTGTTGACGATGCCACTCTGTTGACGATGCCACTCTGTTGACGAGAATAATTACGGAAGACAGGGAAAGACTACAAGAGAATTTAGACAAGCAACAGGGCAAAGGTCCGAGAGATGGACATATATGCTAGAGTTTGCTTTAATTCCTGTTTCAGTGATTAGAATATTCTTGACTGGAGGTAAATAAGTTAAATGCAAGAAGCGTTATTGATCATCGTGTGGTCTACGCGTTAACCTTCATTTTGTGGTCATCTGCAGGATCTGCCAGACACTATTGAAAGTGGACAAATGAAATATTGAAATCGGGGCAGAGCACAGAAGATCAGACTCGGAATACAAGTTGAATGACAGATATTACAGAGCTTACGCAATTAAAAAGACCTAGAAGTAAGCATATAAATACGGCGACACATGCGTAATTGACCTCTTTTGAACAGTATTCATGTCCTTCAACAGTCCAGTACCACACACACAAACACACATATATACACACACACATACACACACACACACACACACACACACATACACACACACACACTCACTCACTCACACACACATATAGAGACACACACACACACACGGACGAGCAGTTGTTTAAAACTGGCCAAGTGTCAATCGACAGGTGCCTTTCACAATTAGTAACTACTGCTGCTGCTGCTACTACTACTACTCTTACTACTACTACTACTACTACTACTACTACTACTACTACTACTACTACTACTACTACTACTACTACTACTACTACTACTATTACTATTACTACTATATACACACACACACACAGGTAGTGCAAAGGTTTGCAACAAGACTAGTCCCGGAGCTAAGAGGTATGTCCTACGAGGAGAGGTTAAGGGAAATCGACCTGACGACACTGGAGGACGGGAGAGATAGGGGGGATATGATAACGACATATAAAATACTGAGAGGAATTGACAAGTTGACAGAGAGAGGATGTTCCAGAGATGGGACACAGCAACAAGGGGTCACAGTTGGAAGTTGAAGACTCAGATGAATCACAGGGATGTTAGGAAGTATTTCTTCAGTCACAGAGTTGTCAGGAAGTGGAATAGTCTGGGAAGTGATGTATTAGAGGTAGGTTCCATACATAGCTTTAAGAAGAGGTATGATAAAGCTAATGGAGCAGGAAGAGTGATCCAGTAGCCATCAGTGAAGAGGCGGGGCCATGAGCTGTGACTCGATCCCTGCAACCACAACTAGGTGAGCAACTAGGTGAGCACACACACACACACACACACACACACACACACACACACACACACACACACACATACACACAACGCACACACACCAGGAGCTGTGACTCGACCCCTGCAACCACAATTAGGCGAGGACACACATGTGCGCGTGCACACGGGCACACCAACAAATTTAGAAGCATAAGCACACGCTCGCATGCAAATAAAAACGACAAACGAACACACGGCGACAAACAAACACACAATTTTTCCAAACAACAAACACACTCGAGTATGAAAACTTTAAATAAAACAAATAAAAAGTCAAATATTAAATTAAATATATTATTTAGGATATAGGAAGAGTGAATGATGATAATATTTTGAATATTAATGTAGACACACTCACTTGGCCGTTTACACAAGCTCAGCACCAGGGAATTATTTTAACTTGATGCGGACTTATGCATGTGTCTCTTATGTTTCTTGTTATATATATATATATATATATATATATATATATATATATATATATATATATATATATATATATATATATATATACATATATATATATATATGATATGGGCTGCCACTGATACGTTCTGCCTTGCCTGGGAGAATTTCCCCTCCTACCTGTTGCTGTCTTGTAACATTGCATAGCTCCTGACGACGCACGAGAGTGCGAGATCTTGAGATAAAGGTTGCTTGTGTGCATCTGACTTGTTTACATAAACAATCGCTTCCTCTCAACTAGTACATTGTCACCTGAGGAGGGTGTCGAATTAAACCGAAAATATTCGCGTTATTCTGTCGACGCTGAGAAGTCTCCATCTTACACCAGCATCTTCTTTAGTCATCAAGAGTGATTAACTGAACACCACCTTTCAAGGCTGAGGGACTGATCACCTCAAACCCCTTCTTCATGTATTTCTCCGTTTCGGATTGATAAATCCACTGGACAGTGACACGTCTCTACAATAAAGATACCCAAGAGTTGAATATGTATCTTATTCAGCCACATTAAGGAAGAGGTAGGTGGCAGTACTTTGATCTTTAGATCAAAGATGATTTCCTTTGCGTTCGTACTATTGCAGCTCGCTGGTCGATTTTTTTTCTTTCCCTCCTCACAACTTTCAAATTTGTTGGGGTTGAACTCCAGGAGCCACTTGTTGAAAAAAAATTCTACAGGTTTTTCAAATCGTTTAATTATCATTATCTTCCTTTCATTTACTTCACATCAGTTTCACACAATCTGAAAACCTCGCCGTGCAACAATGTGCTGCCTCTGGAAAGTTTACAGGCAACCGGACTGCTCAGAGGCCGGGTCGCGAGAAGATGACTAAGGTTCGAGCCTCCATCACCCCTTGTAATGAATGACTCGCACGGGTTCAGCATTTCATGAAATACAATATAATTGTCTGTGCTAGATCATTCGCCCACATCAGGGAGGGTGTGGGTGGTAGGGTTGACATATTGGTGCTCCCTACGTTACATTGGCTCAGTGTAAACACTCTCGCTCAAGTTAGGTTACACTGTCATCAATAAAAATTAAGTAGTTAAACCACAACGCCAATATATGATTTTTTTTTTTTAACCCGCCGGCCGTTTCCCACCGAGGCAAGGTGACCCGAAGAGAGTAAACAAAGTTGCTCCTTCTTTTTACATTTGGTAATTCATGCGTGCAGGAGAAGGGGTTACTAGCCCCTTGCTCCCGGCATTTTACGCCTCTTATGACACGCATGGCTTACGGAGGAAGGATTTTTCTCCACTTTCCCATGTTGTGACGTGGAACCAGACAACAGCGACCCACCGACCGCAAGACAAAGATTTATGTCAGACAATCACTGTTTAAAGCTCGTTAAATAATCACACACTTGACTGACTTAACAACAGTGAAGTACTGTTCTTGACAGGATGGGCTGGGCTCCCCTATTATTATCTTCTGTCTTTCAGATATTTACCAAGCCGCTGAAGAAGTTTTCTCATGAGCCTCGTAACAAGACGAATTTCATCTAGATGACTACAATGAAGCAGCGTGTTTCTGTGCCTCTCATTGTATACCATTTGTTACGCTCATTTTAAACTTACGAATAAAACATGTGCAACACCTGAGTATCTTTGGCTTGAATAAGCAGCTGGTTGGCGAAAATTCTTCAGTAATAAAGACAACCAGGTGTTGCACGTGCCGAATAGGTAAAACTTGCGATTTTGGCTTAAATAGCAAAGCTCTTCTTGCCGAATAATATATATTTATATATATATATATATATATATATATATATATATATATATATATATATATATATATATATATATATATATATATATATATATGGGTGCTAGGCATGGGTGGTGAATGTTGCAACAAGGAGAAGGCTGGAGGCAGTGGAGATGTTATGTCTGAGGACAATGTGCGGTGTGAATATAACGCAGAGAATTCGTAACTTGGAGAGTATGAGGCACGGGGTTTCTAAATATTTTCTAGAGGGCAGAGGAAGGGTTGTTGACATTTAGAGAGGATGGAACAAAATATAATGACTTGGAGGGTATAAGTATCTGTAGTGGAACGCAAGCGGGGTAAGGGGCGTCCTGAGAAAGGATGGAGGGAGGGGGTAAAAGAAGTTTTGTGTGCGAGGGGCTTGGACTTCCAGCAAGCGTGCGTGAGCGTATTAGGAGCGAGTGGAGGTGAATGGTTTTTATGACTTGACCTGCTGTTGGAGTGTGAGCAAAGTAACATTTATGAAAAGATTCAGGGAAACTAGTTAGCCGGACTTGAGTCCTGGAAGTGGAAAGCAGAATGCCTGTTGGTTCTGCAGTTTTTTTAACTGTAGTTTAGGCACGCCTCTGGCAAGTCAGTGATGGAATGAATGATGATGCAAGTGTTTCTTCCTTTTCGGATCACCCTGCCTTGGTGGGAAATGGCCGATGTGTGTACACACACACGCACACACACACATACACACACACACACACACACACACACATGAATGCACACACACATACACACACACACACACACACACATGAATGCACACACACACACACACACATGAATGCACAGTGGGTTTTGTTCAGGAATCTATTCATTTCTCGTCTTTCTAAAACTAATGAACCGATTTCAGGGAAAGTTAGCACACTTGCTGGAGCCAAATGATCAAAGTTTGGTCACAGTTGTTACAAGGTCAAGGTCAGTGTGAGGTCAACAGGGGTCGCTGCCACTCTATACTTTGCTCTTTAATTTTACTTTGAGGTTCTGGTGAGTCGAGAGAGAGGTTTTGAAGTTGGGGATGGAAGGGGGGGGTTGGTGTAAAGTTGAGGGCTGGGGTTGTGTGTGTGTGATGGTGATTGTGTTGGTTAATTGTGCTGATGGTGATGGTGGTGTGGTGGCGGTGGTGTTGGTGGTGGTGATGGTGGTGGTGGTGATGGTGGTGGTGGTGATGGTGGTGGTGGTGATGGTGGTGGTGGTGATGGTGGTGGTGATGGTGGTGATGGTGGTAGTGATGGTGGTGGTGGTGATGGTGGTGGTGATGGTGATGGTGGTGATGGTGATTGTGGTGGTGATGGTGATGGTAGTGGTGGTGGTGGGGATGGTGGTGGTGATGGTGATGGTGGTGGTGTTGATGTGATATGTCTTTCCTTACCTACCTACCTACCTACCTGGAGTATACCTGGAGGGAGTTCCGGGGGTCAACGCCCCCTGCAGTCAGGTCCACCACCAGGCCTTGCGGTGGATCAGGGCCTGATCAACCAGGATGTTACTACACGCAGTCCACCGTACAAACTACATCCCTGGCCACCAGATGGCACCCTGGCTCAGGAATGCCACGGCTGGGAGGAGTGAAACTACGCGTATCAACTAAAATAAGAGTGAAAATACCCCCTTCCCCGGGTACACATAGCAGGGCACCACATAAACCGTGTGGTTTTGCAATATATCTCCCAATAAATAACAAATTATCCCCCTCCAATTAACCTGCAATGTGTGGTAATTTGCCTCTCTGTATTTCTCATCACACTTTCGTTATTTTGAGAAGTATTTTTTCCCCTGATATGTAAAGTGCTGAATGGAGGGTAAGTGGTATCAAGTGTTCTATTGTGAAGTGTAGATGGTGAGCTCTCATACACTTTTAGTGTGGCAGTTATTGTTGTTGTGGTAACAGTGATGGTGGTGACTGTTGTGGTAATAGTGATGGTGGTGACGGTTGTGGTAACAGTGATGGTGGTGACTGTTGTGGTAACAGTGATGGTGGTGACTGTTGTGGTAACAGTGATGGTGGTGACTGTTGTGGTAACAGTGATAGTGGTGACTGTTGTGGTAACAGTGATGGTGGTGACGGTTGTGGTAACAGTGATGGTGGTGACGGTTGTGGTAACAGTGATGGTGGTGACGGTTGTGGTAACAGTGATGGTGGTGACGGTTGTGGTAACAGTGATGGTGGTGACGGTTGTGGTAACAGTGATGGTGGTGACGGTTGTGGTAACAGTACTGGTGGTGACGGTTGTGGTAACAGTACTGGTGGTGACGGTTGTGGTAACAGTGATGGTGGTGACGGTTGTGGTAATAGTGATGGTTATGACGGTTGTGGTAACAGTGATGGTGGTGACGGTTGTGGTAACAGTGATGGTGGTGACTGTTGTGGTAACAGTACTGGTGGTGACGGTTGTGGTAACAGTACTGGTGGTGACGGTTGTGGTAACAGTGATGGTGGTGACGGTTGTGGTAATAGTGATGGTGGTGACGGTTGTGGTAACAGTGATGGTGGTGACGGTTGTGGTAACAGTGATGGTGGTGACGGTTGTGGTAACAGTGATGGTGGTGACGGTTGTGGTAACAGTGATGGTGGTGACGGTTGTGGTAACAGTGATGGTGGTGACGGTTGTGGTAACAGTGATGGTTGTGACGGTTGTGGTAGATGGGTATGGAAGTGATGGTGGTGACGGTTGTGGTAACAGTGATGGTGGTGACGGTTGTGGTAACAGTGATGGTGGTGACGGTTGTGGTAACAGTGATGGTGGTGACGGTTGTGGTAAAGTGATGGTGGTGACGGTTGTGGTAACAGTGATGGTGGTGACGGTTGTGGTAAAGTGATGGTGGTGACGGTTGTGGTAACAGTGATGGTGGTGACGGTTGTGGTAACAGTGATGGTGGTGACGGTATGTGGTAACGTGATGGTGGTGACGGTTGTGGTAAAGTGATGGTGGTGACGGTTGTGGTAACAGTGATGGTGGTGACGGTTGTGGTAACAGTGATGGTGGTGACGGTTGTGGTAACAGTGATGGTGGTGACGAGTTGTGGTAACAGTGATGGTGGTGACGGTTGGAATGATGGGTGACGTTGTGGAACAGTGATGGTGGTGACGGTTGTGGTAACAGTGATGGTGGTGACGGTTGTGGTAACAGTGATGGTGGTGACGGTTGTGGTAACAGTGATGGTGGTGACGGTTGTGGTAACAGTGATGGTGGTGACGGTTGTGGTAATAGTGATGGTGGTGACGGTTGTGGTAACAGTGATGGTGGTGACGGTTGTGGTAACAGTGATGGTGGTGACGGTTGTGGTAATAGTGATGGTGGTGACGGTTGTGGTAACAGTGATGGTGGTGACGGTTGTGTAACAGTGATGTGGACGGTGTGGTAATAGTGATGGTGGTGACGGTTGTAGGTAAAGTGATAGGTGGTGACGGTTGTGGTAAAGTGATGGTGGTGACGGTTGTGGTAAAGTGATGGTGGTGACGGTTGTGGTAACAGTGATGGTGGTGACGGTTGTGGTAACAGTGATGGTGGTGACGGTTGTGGTAACAGTGATGGTGGTGACGGTTGTGGTAATAGTGATGGTGGTGACGGTTGTGGTAACAGTGATGGTGGTGACGGTTGTGGTAACAGTGATGGTGGTGACGTTGTAATATGCAGATGGGTGACGTTGGAAAGTGATGGTGACGGTGTGGAACAGTGATGGTGGTGACGGTGTGGTAAAGTGATGGTGGTGACGGTTGTGGTAACAGTGATGGTGGTGACGGTTGTGGTAACAGTGATGGTGGTGACGGTTGTGGTAACAGTGATGGTAGGTGAACGTGATGTGGTTGGTAACAGTGATGGTGGTGACGGTTGTGGTAACAGTGATGGTGGTGACGGTTGTGGTAACAGTGATGGTGGTGACGGTTGTGGTAACAGTGATGGTGGTGACTGGTACTTGTGGTGATTGTATACGTGATGGTGGTGAGGTTGGTAACAGTGATGGTGGTGACGTTGTGGTAACAGTGATGGTGGTGACGGTGTGGTAACAGTGATGGTGGTACGGTTGTGGTAACAGTGATGGTGGTGACGGTTGTGGTAACAGTGATGGTGGTGACGGTTGTGGTAACGTGATGGTGGTGACGTATGTGTAACAGATGGTGGTGACGGTTGTAGTAGTATGATACCGTGTAGGAAGTTAACATATCAAGAACATCTGACGTGGGTAACTGTAGCAACACAAGTGTAGCAACACAAGTGTAGCAACACAAGTAAGTGTAGCAACACAAGTGTAGCAACACAAGTAAGTGTAGCAACACAAGTAAGTGTAGCAACACAAGTGTAGCAACACAAGTAAGTGTAGCAACACAAGTGTAGCAACACAAGTGTAGCAACACAAGTAAGTGTAGCAACACAAGTGTAGCAACACAAGTAAGTAGCAACACAAGTAAGTGTAGCAACACAAGTGTAGCAACACAAGTAAGTGTAGCAACACAAGTAAGTGTAGCAACACAAGTGTAGCAACACAAGTAAGTGTAGCAACACAAGTAAGTGTAGCAACACAAGTGTAGCAACACAAGTGTAGCAACACAAGTAAGTGTAGCAACACAAGTGTAGCAACACAAGTAAGTGTAGCAACATCTCAATAAAAGTAACTCCAAAAGAAAGCAACACAAATAATATCAGAACACAAAAGTGAAATAAACGTGAAGAACATGAAAAAAAAGAAGTGTGCTGTATATTTCGATCCACGAGGGAGACCCTCTTTAGTACACTAACAAGTTATAACGTGTTGAAGATGGCCACAGTGCTAGCCCGAAATAGGCAGTACTCTTCAATTTACTTTCTGTGTGATCATTTACACCTAATGCTATACATACCTAGAGTCTACCTGGAGCCAGTTTCAAGGAATCACCGCCCCCGCGGCCCGGTCCCAGATCAGGCTTCTATCTTGCCCGAAATGCCCCCCTAAAAATATCAATTATACTGTATATATATCATAATATACCTATTAAAAATACTGGAGGCATCCATTCCAAATCTACACAATGAAGTAAGTCCTCATAAAACAAGAAGGGAAGACAAACGACACACAATACAATAAAAATCATAGGTGGACTAAGCACACTAAGAGACAACTCAATAAACATAAGTGGCCCAAGGCTATTCATAACCCAACCTTCATATATGTGAGAAATTACTTATAGTTTGCCTTCAACAGGGAAGGTGAGAAGATAAAGAAAATTCTGATCAGGCAAGCTCTTTTTCCCAACGTCGGAATGCGTGAAGCTAGCACTAACAGCCTAAATGATCTGGCCGTCTGCGAGGAAGACTGGTCAGAATGAAGACTGCAAGAGAGGCACTGTGTACAAAACCAAAAGAAAAAAAATGGAACATTTGAAAGATCCTCAAGTAATAATGTCAGTTAACCTTCCTTTCAAAGAGCACAGTAAGGCAAATATCACGTATGCCAGGGAAATGAGGGGGTGGATAATGATAACTGCCAAAACAATGGAGGTAGTGCCAGTGATGACACTCTTCAAATCACTTGTGCTCTCTCGCTTAAAGTGTTGTTCAGTGTTGACGGTTCCTTTCAGGGCAGGAGAGATATCAGAGCTGAAACACATTTGTTGGGCTGACAGATTTAGAGATCATTAAGAGCCAGCATAGAGCCAATAAATTATTTGAATAACTGTGAAAGCCTCAAGTCCTAAATCTATACTCGCTGGTGTGGGAGAGAGAGAGAGATACATGATAAAATATACGTGAAAGGTACTTGAGGGCCTGGTCCAAATCATCACACTGTCATAATAGAGTGAAAATAGAGTGAAAGATAAGGGAGAAAGCGTAAAACAAGCCCAGTGAAACATAGGGGCGCCGTGGACACAATAAGAGAACATTGCATCAACATCCGTGGTTTCAGACTATTTACCACAAGATATCATTTGGAAGCACTGTTGAAGCAAGTGTAGACATTTTCAAGAGAAAATCGGACATGCACTTCCTTCAGTTGCCAGATCAACCAGGCTGTGATGCTGATGTGGGCCAGCGGGTCGCGGTAGCAGCAGCCTGGCTGACCAGGCAAGTATCTGACAAGCCTGGACCAGGGCCGGGCTACCAGGGTAGAAAAGCTCACGAAACCCTTCGAAAGGTATATATATATATATATATATATATATATATATATATATATATATATGTATATTATATATTATATATATATATATATATATATTGTGTATTATGTTTTTGTTTGTATATTATATATATATATATATATATATATATATATATATATATTACACACACAGACACAGTGATAGATATTGTGATGATATACGTCAGGTTTGGGGTAACACAACGACGTACAAAACTCAAGGCAGAACTAAACAATCTTCTCTCTCTCTTCCTCATCCTCCCCACTACACATAAACCCCAATATTCTTATTAATTTACTCTACGAAATGGTTCAGCTGAAAAAGAACACACGGAGTCTTCATATAAGCTTTTGGGACGCTTACAAGCTCAATTTTCCATTCAGAAATCAAAGAGTGAAGTCAAAAATCCTTGTAAATATTTAATGTCTTTCTTTTCCTGGGTTGGTGTGGTGGGCGGAGTTTGAGGTGTGTAGCGGTCACCTGATTGGCCGAGTCGTGGTTTACACACATGCCAGATACTACTTTATGCATCCCTCATCTCACACATTAATAACTACAGACTGCTATAACAGTCTCTCTTTGGCGTCCACGACTGTGTGGAGGCGTCTTCGGTCTCCTACGTGTGTAGGGGGTTGGCACTTCCACGAATAGGTAATTTTTTTTTAGTTAAATAAAGAGTAGATACATTCTTAGGGGACAGAGAGGTTGTGTGGGTGACGCTCCGGGTGGAAGTGGTGGCTCCGAGCCGCCACTGGTAATGATAGAGTCAATCGCGTCTCCGGGCCGGCGTGCGAAGTCGGCGACACACAAAAATGCATTTTTTTCTATTTTTAATTCCCCGAGTAAGAAATTCTCCATCACACCACGCCACGTGGGCATCATCGACGGCCCCAAATCGCACGGCAACCGGAGGCAAGCGATGGAGGCGAAGGAGAACTCGATGAGCGGACGGAAGGAAAAAAATAAAATAAGGTGTCGGGGGTTGTGCAGGTGTTCGGACGAGTTTTGGGTTCACCGCGCGGTTGGCCGTCGGGAGGCGGGTACTCCTGGGCGGGCCAGACCTCCCAGACCGTCAGCCAGCCAGTCAGTCATCCTCAGACCGCCACACTCACTGGACCTGCCACTCCTCACACTCATACAGTGGTCCACTCTTGTTTACCATCTTGCTGGCCTCTTAAAGTGCTGCGTCAATCGCAACGGCTCCTACGCGACAACCCGACGCAACCGCTCCGTAACCAACATTTTCATGGGCAGTGTTCCGTCGTGTGTTGGTGGTGTTACGCTTATCAGAAAACAAACTTGTGCAAGATTTACCGAAATTGACAAATAACTTCTGAGTGCCCAGAGAAGTTTTTTTTTTTTTAAAGTTGTGTTCTGATCAAGAGACGGTGTTTTTTTTTTTGCAGTTATCATTGTGCTGGAATTTGACTAAACATTTGTGATCATTCTTGTAATAATTAAGATAATAATTGTTCGTAAGTGTTGAATTATTCACCCCCTCCCCCGGCCCCATGAGAGAGAAGTGCCGCAAGGAGTGACAGTGGAGGTGGAGTGACACTCCCAGTTCGTCCGCACCTCACCACTAACCCCCAGACCCCCACCATAACCCCCAACCCCATCACACAAGCCCCCACCATCTTCACTGCCACCTCAAGATTACCACAAGCCATCTAGCGCCACCAGTACAACGCTGTGAGGTTCACCACCAGAGTAGCAACTCCAGAGCTGACGATACCGGGGATGAAGTCTTCTCATCTTCCTTCAGTCTTGGAGTAAAGACGGGTTCTTGGTCGAAGCTTGCCTGTGTACACCCTCAGGATTATTATTATTTATGTGAAACGCTAAACCCGTGTGGAGCATTCAGCAGGAGTGGAGGGAGGCTTGATCTTACCGTCCGCTAAGACCCAAACAAATACGCTAATTGTACTCACAAGCGTCCAGCCAGCCGCGGGAACGCCTGTAAAGGCCGCCCAAACACTTGCTAGGAGCTGCTTATGCTAGTAAACAATACTGAATGAGTTGTGTTGTCTACTAGTAAGGTGGCCCCCACTGTGCCAGCCCTCGGTGCCAGCGAACACTGCCTTGTGCGACTGATTGAAATCTTCTGATACTGAAAAAATATATCCCCCTGGTGGAGAACATTAGTGCGGTCATTAATCGTCTTCAAGACCCCAAGATACCACCGCTGGCGCACGATTATGTAAGCGGCAAGCAAAAGTAACAGTAGTGCTTGCGTTGCTTCCGTTGCCGCCGTAGCAAGGGGCATCGGGCAGGCTTCTGCTGCGTGCCGCTGCTTCAGCGGGACGGTCTAGTCATACGGAGGTGTGTACACGTGTGCGTGATTACAGGTGTAGGAAGGAGTGCGTGGCGACCAGGTAGGTCTTGCATCGCCGGCGCCGTGGCTCCCCATGCAGGCGCCGCCGACCCGCGCGCCCTGATGACGGTGGCGTGGCGCAGCGCAGGGGACATGGCGACGGAGGTGGGCGGCATGGGTGGGATGAGCGGCGGGGGCGAACACCCTGGAGAACTGATGAAGACCGGCTCGCCTAACATCCTGTGCACGGCGCTGCCCAGTCACTGGAGATCAAACAAATCGCTACCCATGTCCTTCAAAGTGGTGGCTCTGGACGATGTTAAAGATGGCACCATCGTCACCATCAGGGCCGGAAACGACGAGAACTTTTGCGGCGAGCTGCGCAACAACTCCGCCGTCATGAAGAACCAGGTGGCCAAGTTCAACGACCTCCGCTTCGTCGGTAGGTCAGGCAGAGGTAAGTGCAGGACACGGTGTTGAAGGTAGCATCATCAAATAACCCATTTCAGAGGAAGCACATGTAAGTCAGTCATCTAAACTGACTGAAACGACTGACAAATGATAAAAAGGATTACCAAAACAATCATGAAACTGCCTTAGTAAGGTCGGAATATGGATGGTAGTTACTAGGTCGATATTAATATAAAAATGGATACTTAACGTGCCTTCCGGGGAGACGGCCCGACCTGACAACTAACCCACAAACTTGAAATAAAAACCAGACGTCGTTTCGGCCGTCCTATTATGGGATTAATTATGAACCGGTCCAGCTAAGGTATTTCCTCTTGAAATCTTCAGTAACAGCAAAGCACACAGAGTACTGCTGAGAACACGGTAAACAGTATCTCAAAGGGACGTCAATAAGGACTTCAATAAAGTAGATACGAAAGATTAGAGAATCTATGAGTAAATAGATTATGGTGTTAATTACTGAGTAGTAAAGATAACGTCAGAGAACATTAGCTCAAGGTAAATACACGGGAAAGAGAACACACTTCCGAGGTTGAAACAATTCACAACAAACCCGAAAATTTATACATAATACATGTGCAACTGTAAGAAAATTTAATGCGGGCACGTTTCGCCCATCAGAGACTTTACTAGTTCAATGGCAATGGATTGATAAAGCCATAGATGGGCGAAACGTATCATTATTTATGTTTCCTGAAGTTGCACATGTGTCTCATTTTCATACACTTGATGGTGTAATATACCTATTGTTAATACCTAACCCACAAATCCGAAATGAGAACTGGACGACGTTTCGATCCACCTTGGACCATTATCAAGTTGTTCCATCATTCTAGAGAGCATTGAAATGAGGGGGGAAGGTAAGAATCTGGGGTGGCCCTGAAGGACCCTCCGTCAGGTACGAGCGGGACTTTTCTCACCCTCTGAAGGATTCTCGTCAGGTAAAACAGCCGGGTTACCCCCTGAGTGGCCCTCCGTCAGCTACTGGAGCGGTTTCCCCAGAAGGAGCCTCCGTCAGGTACGCCGGCGGGGTCGTCGTCACACACATGGATTTATGGCAGGAGTGAGGAGCAGCAGGTGGCGACAGTGGTGGTTGTCAGGGATCACGCGGGAGGGAGAGACAAGGAGCATCTCTGCTACCGCAACATCGCATCATCAGGTGGCCACCTCTCAGGCCTCTCCTCCCCTCCAGGTATAACGCTTGTCATCCTTTTCAAGGGAGGAATGTCCCTGATGCTTTCAGGGCTCTTGTTTCGAAGAATTCCAGCTGCCTTTCCCTGCATCAGGACTCCCATATTCTAGGTGCTGTATGGTCCTTGCTCTTCCCTATACATTTAATAATACTAATTATTGTCACAACATAGAATCAAATTACTGTGAGTCGCGACAACGCGTTTAACATCCCTCTTAACGTAATCAAAGATGTCTACGGTAAAACGCGCCTTGTTAGGGAGACTAACATGTTAACATTAAGAAAGTACCGCTTATTGACCTAATATCGGAGACTACACAATTCATGAGTGTCACAGCAGCTGGTCTGGTGCCCACCGACCGCGCCTGGGACTGTTATCCCGTCACCCGGAGTTTGGAAACCTATTGACAGGTTACAGAGGATGTAGGGAGGCTGGGTCGGCACACTGACGCCGCTATGAATATTATCCTCCTCTCACTCACTACCAATGCTACTTCTTACACTCTACTTCTTGACGAGTCTCTGCACGAACGTTATAAATTAGGGCAATATATATATATATATATATATATATATATATATATATATATATATATATATATATATATATATATATATATAAAATGTCGTGCCGAATAGGTAAAATTGGGCACTTAGCAAGAACTCATGACAAACGCAATTTAATTTAGCCTAATACAACTAAATATATTTTAGATAAGTTTACAGTAATTTAATAATAAACAAACACAATGAAATATATTTTTTTCGTTAGGTTCAGAACGATTTTTGAGAAATTATTGCATACACAAATTTTCGCTTGCCTTATTCGGCAAGAAGAGCGTTGCTATTTAAGCCAAAATCGCAAGTTTTGCCTAACTAGCGAGTTTGGCCTAAAAACTAGGCGTATTTTCTTCCAAATAAGCAGAGCGAAAATTTGTTTTATGCAATAAATCTGCAAAACTTAATCTGAACGTAGCGAAAAAATATAAATAATTGATTTTCTAGTAATATTAAATAAATTTAAAATAATTTATTTAACAGAATTTGGCTAACAAAAAAAATACGTTAGGTTAGGTGAGGTTTAAAAGTTAGGTTTGATGCCAAATTAAAAAATTGCTCCCTATTCAATGAAAAAAAATCTATTAATCCACACAAGAAAATTTAGTAAAAGTTCATTTTTTAAAGTAGTTCGGTTTAATTTACCAATTCGGTTTATTAGGCACGACACACACACGCACACGCACACACACACATGTATTTATATATATATATATATATATATATATATATATATATATATATATATATATATATATAGTGTTTGTTGTTCACTGAATAATATTCACTGTCAACTAAATAATCATTGTTGGCTCAATAATGCAAGATGCTGTGCACTGCCTTATCTCCCCCAACCCTGTGCTTCATGTGCTCTGTAAGATTATTATTCACGTTAATACTGGTTAGATACCTGAAGGATACCTGAAGACGATTCCGGGGTTCGCCGTCTCCTCGGCCCGGTCCTAGACCTGCTTTCTGGTTGCTGGCTTGATCGACCACGTTGTTGGTTCTGGCCGCAAGCAGAACGTATGCACTATAGCCTGGCTAATCAGGAATTAACTTGATAAACTTATCAAACTCTCTGTCTTGAAGACAGCTAGGGGAGTGTGTTGGTAATTTTCCCTTATGTATGAAGGGAGGGTGTAGGGTGATGAGTCTTCGTTCCATTACACTTGTATGGACGCTTGATGTGTGTACTCACCGATGCGTGTTTATGGGGGTCGAGTATCAGCTCCTGTGTGGGTGTTCGTGTGTGTGTGTGTGTAAGTACTCACCTAGTTGTGGTTGCAGGGGTCGATTCATAGCTCCTGGCCCCGCCTCTTCACTGGCCGCTACTGGGTCACTCTCCCTGCGCCATGAGCTTTATCATACCTCTTCTTAAAGCTATGAATGGAACCTGCCTCAACTACATCGCTTCCCAAACTATTCCACTTCCCGACTACTCTGTGACTGAAGAAATACTTCCTAACATCCCTGTGATTCATCTGAGTCTTCAACTTCCAACTGTGTCCCCTTGTTGCTGTGTCCCATCTCTGGAACATTCTGTCTCTGTCCACCTTGTCAATTCCTCTCAGTATTTTGTATGTCGTTATCATGTCCCCCCTATCTCTCCTGTCCTCCAGTGTCATCAGGTCGTGTGTGTGTGTGTGTGTGCTGTGAACGAGCAAATCTAGTGCATTTTTTTGGGACTAAATTAAGATTTATATCATTGCATGATTACAAACCTACAATGATAAAATAAGAAAAAAATATAATGACGCCAAAGACATCATGCATTTTTTTTTTTTTTTGCAGTTCAACTTGCGTCCCAAAAGCTGGTGTCCTTCCTCAACTCATTTCAAAGCCCAGCCTTATCTAAGGTATACTGCCACCCCCCAGGATGCAACCCACAACAGTCCACTAACACTCGAGTACCTACTTACTGCTAGGTGAACAGGGGCAGCAGGTGTAAGGAAACATGCCCAGTGTTTCCACCCGTGGTAGGAATCGAACTATGCCTCCTCAGTATGTCAGATGAGGGCGCTACCAACTGAGCCACAGGACGGATATATAAGATATACCCCTGCTGTGTTATATTCCTGGTGTGAACCTCTTTACTGACTATATTGATGAGTGTATCTTTAATACATTATGACCAGCAGTTGATATACACTTTTGGGTGTATAGGCGCTGTATATTGTCAATCTCCTCCTGTATATTCTCAACCAATCTTATTTATTTTTAATTGGTTTATTATCACTCTGTGCTGTTTACATTACTATTTACACTGCTCGTCTTGAATTCATGTATGTGTGTGTGTGTGTGTTTGTAAGTTAGACCTGCCTAGCATGGGCTAGTAGGCCTGCTATGGTCTTCCTTCATTCTTGTGTTTCTAATTCACTGTCTCTAAAGCAGTCTCTAAAGCACTGTTTCTAAAACACTGTCTCTATTACACTGCCTCAGTGATTTAGAGATATTATAATAGACAGTGCATTAGACACAGTGCAATAGTCTCTAATGCACTTAGATAGCTACTATGGTTTTTTCTTCTCATTTGAGTGTGTTTATGCCTTGTGATAGGCGAGAGAGAGAGAGAGAGAGAGAGAGAGAGAGAGAGAGAGAGAGAGAGGAGAGAGAGAGAGAGAGAGAGAGAGAGACAGACAGACAGAGACAGATAACATATTTAAAGCAAAAGAACCTAAATAATGTGATAAGGTAAAAGGAAGACAATAACAATGAAGAATAATAAAAAAATATATAATTAAAAAAAAAAAATAAGTACAACAACAACAATAAAATCTGCCCCTTTATGAAAGTGTCAAAAAATCTTTTTAAAAATATGCGAAAGTGATTTTTTTTTCCAATGAGAGTTTAGTAAAAAATATATCCCTATATTATCCCCCATATTATTATTATTATTATTATTATTATAGAGGCATAAACCAGCGTAAGAATTATACAGCAGCTTCATATCCGGTCAAATAGGCAAATTAGTTTTCCAATAAATTGGTCACTAGGGACCACACCAGAGTATCTTACAAGAGTACTTTGAAAACTTAGAAAACTCTTTCAAAAGTTCTGCTCTCATTTCTCTCTCTCTCTCTCTCTCTCTCTCTCTCTCTCTCTCTCTCTCTCTCTCTCTCTCTCTCTCTCTCTCTCTCTCTCTCTCTCTCTCTCTCTCTCATATATACATACATACATACACATATATATATATATATATATATATATATATATATATATATATATATATATATATATATATATATATGATATATATATATATATATATATATATATATATATATATATATATATATATATATATATATATATATATATATATCGTTAGGCTCAGAATGATTTTTGCGAAACTATTGCATACACAAATTTTCGCTTGCCTTATTCGGCAAGAAGAGCGTTGCTATTTAAGCCAAAATCTCAAGTTTTACCTATTCGCCACGATATATATATATATATATATATATATATATATATATATATATATATATATATATATATATATATATATATATATATATATATATATATATATATATATATATATAAGCAGCACTGGAGTTCATTTCTGCTGAGAACCTTGATGCTGGTGAAGGGCTCTTGATCCATGGAATTGTAGCCACACTCCTCTTCCTCCCATCAAACCCTTGTGATAGACCTACTGGTTTAGCGCTTCATCCCTCTCTGAATAAAATAGTCGGATGTGAAAAAAAATGATGGAGTTCTGATCCAAGGGAAGGGAAGTGTTAGCGCTGCTCCACAGCGTCCGCAGAGATCCTAGGTATTCCAATATCCTACCAGCACTAGAAACATATCCTAACTATCGTATTATCCTGCCCGTCCTAGAAAAATAAAATATCCTAGCCAGCCTAATGCTCTCCTCGTTTTAAAATCCATCTTAAAATCCTTCATGTCCTAGAAACATATCTTACCAATCCCAACGTTCTTCCTGTCCTAGAAACATATCCTCCCCATCCCAACATTCTTCCTGTCCTAGAAATATATCCTAGCCATCCTACATGCCTGGAGTCTACCTGGAGGTTATTCCGGGGGTCAACGCCCCCGCGGCCCGGTCCATGACCAGGCCTCCCGGTGGATCAGGGCCGGATCAACCAGGCTGTTACTGCTGGCCGAGTGATCCAGCAGTTGCGAGAGGTCAGGAGCGACCTGCTCTAAACCCATGTTGCCCTGGATTATTTTAGACATGCAAGTAACATCCTTTGTCCACAAAAATATCCTAGAACCCTAGTAGCATCCTGTCCTATAAGCATATCCTAGCCATCCTATTAAATATCATTCCTGTTCGGAAAAAAAACATATCATTAAGGACACCAAAAGTACATTCTCATGAAAGGTTATGAATGAGGAAGTTCTCTGCTGAAGAGGGCCTCAACTGGAGGTCGAAATAGACTAACATTCTTCCCTCACTGAGGTAATATATCTAAAGTTTTTAAATGTAATTCCTAGATGAAGTGAAAGATAGAACTTGCAATTGCAGTAGCTTCATGGCTCACACTAGGCTGTGTAAGGTCACACTCAACTATTCCTTCGGTTCACATCCGAGGGACCTGGGTTCGATTAAAGCCACAAGTGGAAAAGTTGTTCACAATTCTCTGATCAGCTGTTAGCTACCACTGTTCACCCAGCAATATGTAGGTACTGGGAGTTAGCGGATTGCTATGGGTGGCATCCTGGGAAAGAGGATGAAAGGACTGCACTGGAAATCAGCCAGATTGAGTTGGTTTGCTTGGGTTATCCTGGGTTACTAAACCTCCCACTCATATATCTATCAACTCACCCTTAAAACTTCCCAAAGTAATCACTTCAATGAAACTACTAACCTAAAACTGCATTAACAAGTCATTACCATCCCGTACCCTTCCTAAATCTTAATTTATCAGTCATGAAGCAAATGTTAAGAGCTCTTTCTCGGTTACATATCTTCATTATTTCCCAGTTATTGATTCTTATCTTCCAACTGTATTACTCAGTCACCAACTCCTTATTCTACGTCTTTCAAAGAATAGGTTCAGTGCTTTATATTCTTAGGAAAGTTTCGTGAAAAAAGTTATTAGTTTTGTCATTCTTCTGTATTTTTCCAAAGCATTTATGTCCATTTTGTAATATGGAGACCAGATTTGCGCTACATAATTTAAATTAGGCCTAACTAATGATGGAGGGAGCTGTATAACATAGGGACATTATTCACTAGTTCTTCCTAAAGTAATCTGAAACCTCACCTAGCAAGGTTTTACTGTTTTGGTCTCACAAGACGTTTCTGCATGCAGTACAATCTATTGTCTCCCTGTCATACTGGGGGTTAGTTTAAATGATAGTAATTGTAAATTGTGAGTGGAACCTACCAGGGAACGCTAGTAGATCAATAGAACCTATCTACCAGCAGGAGTTAGTAGGTTCACCTGCCAGCAGGGGCCAGTAGAACCTATCTACCAGCAGGATCCAGTAGAGCCTATCTACCAGCCGAGGCCAGTAGAACCTATCTACCAGCAAGGGCCTGTAGGCCTACTTCAGCACTTTTCCTTTGCCCAAATTCTACCCGTCATAACACTATCCATCCAATCAACATCCTTCAGGTAACCCTACCAATACATACAAGCGGTTCTAACAAGCAAGATATCCTAGTGATTTATCCTAGCCATCCTAGCATCACAACACATCCTGCCTTACAGGTGCAAACACAAGACATCACTTCTCGTTACATTTGGTTAACTTTAGCACGAGGATACAGGATCTTTTGTTTAGATTTGGTCTCCAGAAGAAGGGAACGACAGCAGCACTTTAAGCCTCGTCTTGTTTGCTAAGTGTAGCTGCTACCTCGGCCCTATGGGCTTTACCTGTGACCGGTTTCGAGGGGTCTTCTATCCTCGTAGCCCTGCTAGGCTTTCCCGTTGACCGCCTGAGAGCCAGGCTGTTCGTACTAGCGGCCCGCAGGTCCATATAGCCATCACAACCAGGCTTTCCCGGCAATTGCAGGAAGCTCTTCGGTCCCAGACCAGCCCTCCTTTACTGGGATGAATTATTATGTGTCTAAGAACTATTAGGATAAACGTAGCAAAGCAAATGTATGAACACGTTGAATTGTATTAGAACTGTGATATTTACTAAGCATTTTTAAGTACTTCCCTGGGTGGGTACTGTTTACCAATATTTCACACTCCTTCAGGAGGGTAGTACCTTCCTGGATAGTTGCTGTCTACCAATATTTCACACTCCTACAGCAGGAGGGTAGTACCTGCTAACCTACCATCTATGTTTTACACTCATGCAACAAGAAAACAACACAGATGACAACAAAGAAATGAGTGAGATACTGAAATCCCAATACGACTCTGTGTTTAGCGATGCACTAATCAGTCTAAAGATCAACAATCCAAATGATTTTTTTCATGAATGAGCCTCAGAACTCCATCAATGTATGCCAGATTTCCGACACTACCCTAACACCGATAGACTTTGAGAAAGCCATTGACGACATGGCCATGCACTCAGCCCCAGGCCAGGACTCGTGGAACTCTGTGTTCATTAAGAACTGCAAGAAACCCCTCTCACGGGCCCTAAGTATACTAGGGAGAAGGAGCTTATACATGGGTGAGATTCTAGTCACTAAAATCAACGGATATAGCCCCACTCCATAAAGGTGGCAGCAAAGCATTAGCTAAGAACTATAGACCAATAGTTCTAACGTCTCACATCATAAAAATCTTTGAAAGAGTGCTAAGAAGCACGATTGCAAACCACTTGGATTCCCAAAAACTACACAACCCAGGGCAACATGGGTTCAGAGCAGGTCGCTCCTGCCTCTCGCAACTACTGGATCACTATGGTATGGTCTTGGATGCACTGGAAGAAAAACAGAATGCAGATGTAATATACAAAGCCTTTGACAAGTGCGATCATGGTGTAATAGCACACAAAATACGTGCTAAAGGGATAACTGGCAAAGTGGGGAGATGAATCTTCAACTTTCTAACCAATCGAACACAAAGAGTAGTGGTCAGCAGAGTTAAATTGGAAGCTGCCATAGTGAAAAGTTCTGTCCCACAAGGCACAGTACTCGCCCCATCCTGTTCCTCATCCTCATATCAGACATAGTCAGAGATGTAATCCACAGCACCGTGTCATCCTTTGCAGACGATACTAGGATCTGCATGAAAGTGTCATCCACTGAGGACACGGTTAACCTCCAAGAAGATATTAACCAAGTTTTCCAATGGGCAACGGAGAACAATATGATGTTCAATGAAGACAAATTCCAACTACTCTGTTATGGAAAACCGGAGAAGATAATAACTAAAACTGAGTATACTACAAACTCTGATCATACAATAGAGCGGAAAAATAATGTGAGGGACCTGGGAGTGGTAATGTCTGAGGATCTCACTTTCAAGGATCACAACAGTGCCACGATCACAACTGCAAAGAAAATGATATAATGGATAATGTGAAGGATAATCTACACTTGGAAAATCCTAGAAGGAATGGTCCAAAATCTGCTCACAGAAATAACTCCCTACGAAAGTAAAAGACTAGGTAGGTATTGCAACATACCCCCATTGAAAAGTATTTACGCCATTGGTACACTAAGAGAAAACACCATAAGTGTCCGGGGCCCAAGACTGTTTAACAGCCTCCCACCATGCATAAGGGGAATTACCAATAGGTCCCTGGCTGCCTTCAAGAGGAAGCTGGACAAATACTTAAAGTCGATGCCGGATCAGCCGGGCTGTGGTTCGTACGTTGGGCAACGTGCGGCCAGCAGTAACAGCCTGGTTGATCAGGCCCTGATCCACCGGGAGGCCTGGTCGTGGACCGGGCCGCGGAGGCGTTAATCCCCGGAATACCCTCCAGGCAGACTCCAGGTAGGTAGACCTCTCTGGGTGGTTACTGTCAACCAACCTACGATATTAATTGCTCCAACTCGTTCAATTGTATATAATTATGATTCTCATCCGATTATGTTAATAATGTAAAAAAGTTAATTATTTTACTGGAAAAAAAAAGAAAAAAAAATGAAGCTTTGCGTAAGACTAATTAATTTGTTAGGTCTTAGGCCTAAGTACACGAGAGTCATTAAAGGCGCAACCCACATGACTACCTACACAGGTGGGATTAATGCAAACTCAGATTATATACATATATATATATATATATATATATATATATATATATATATATATATATATATATATATATATATATATATATATATATATATATATATATATATATATGCAAAGCTTTGCACAGAGAGATGCAGCGAAGAGGCGGGGCCAGGAGCTGAGTCTCGACCCCTGCAACCACAATTAGGTGAGTACAATTAGGTGAGTACACACACACACACACACACACACACACACAACACACAAACACACTTACAAAATAAAAAACTAATAACAAACAATCTACTAATAGTTGAGTTTGATCGAAGGTGATGAAGCTACTCTCCCCTTCCTTGGATCAAACATGATTGCCAACCGTTTTCCAGGTGCTCTATGACTCCTTGCGGGCTTAGCGTTTCCCATTGATTAAAATAATAATAGTAATAATAATTACTAATAATGATAATTTAATAATGATATGGGTACAAAACATTGTTGGAAATTAATAAAATAAGGTAATATCTGGCAACGATAAATCCGTCAGGTAGGGATTTAAATCCTCTTTATTAAGAATTTCAGTGATTTGGAAGCCTAAGCACTCTGTTGTGTCCAAATTAAATCCCGTTAACCCAAGCAAGCGGGATTTTCCCAGAGTACCGCGGGTTGGGATTTCAAGGGGGGTAATGGAATAAGGGATTTTAAAGGGGCTATGCGCTAAGGGATTCTAAAGATGTGATGGATGTAAGTGTTATTAAGGGGTGACATGATGAGGAATTCTTAGAGGTGAAAAAGTATTCTTAAGAGTTAAAGTGATATGATGATGTCAGCTGAAAAAAACCATACCATATCATGTCATGTCATGTCAGCTGATCTGTCTTGTCAGGAATATAAGTAAAATGTCAGGACAACCAGGAAAATGACGGGGTGGATAATGATAACTTTAAAAAAAACGGAAATAATGCCTATGGTGACACTTTTCAAATCACTTGTTCTCTCTTGCTTAGAGTAATGTTTAGTGTTGACGGCTCCGTTCACGGCAGGAGAGGTGTCAAAGCTGGATCATATACAGAGATCATTTGTGGCAAAGCACAGAGGCAATAAAGTATTTAAATTTCTGGGAACATCCCAGAGTCCTAAATATGTAATCACTGGAGCGGAGGAGAGAGAGATACGTGATAATTTATACTTGGAAGGTATATGAGGACCTTTTCCTAAATCTGTACAGTTCCACAACATACTGGAGTGAGAAGAGACTTAGGAGAAAATGTAAAAAAAAAAAAAAAAAAAGTGATAATCAGGGCAACGTGGGCACAATAAATAAACATTGTATCAACATCCGTGGTCCAAGACTTTTTAACATCTTACCAGAAGATATGACAAATACTTCTGGAACAACTGTAAAAGTATTCAAGAAGAAACTCAACAAGTATTTCCACCAAGTTATTAAGTAATCTCTAGAAAACAACCAGAGGTTTGCTGGTAATTCCCCTCATGCACTTATCGAGTTCTAAGTACTTATCACGCCTTTGCATGTTACTGGAGGTACTTTGCACCATCAGTCAAATGTCTTGATTTCATATGGAGTAATTTCGGTAGGCAGGATTGGGACCAATCCCTCCAAGATTTCCCACGTGTAAATTATGATGTACGCCTCTCGCCTACATTCCAAGGAGTACAGTTAAATGGACTTAAGCGTTCCCAGTAGTTCATATGTTTGAATGTACAGTATAAGGGGAGTAAAGGTTCTCTGTAAGTTGTCTAGCTCACTAATATCGTCTCTCGTGACTCACAAAATCGTAATAACACTATTGACAGTAAACCACGGAACGGGTGGGACTTGAACCCTTGACAAGTTAGTTCTAAATTTCACAGGCCAATGAGCTTTAGAACTCAGTTGCCAAGGTTTAAACCTCACCCGTACTGTGAGTAATATCGCCTCTCTTAAAAAGGTGATCGTTAGTACACAACCGTTTTTACATCCTGGCGAGAAGTGACTTGGAGAGTATAATCACTGGCTGAGGATCTCTTGTGTTGAATATATTAGCTATTCAGCCTATCATTCTCTTGCTGTAGCAATAGTAGAATTGTTGTGATCCTTGAATGTGGGATCTGACACTTCCAGGTCTCGCACACTGAACCTCCGTTCCACTGAATGATTGGAGCTTTTGCCTCGACCCTCGTTCCACTCTTGTCCTCACTCAACATTATATTGATGTCTGAGGCCCCACTCGGAAACCTGATTTGTATCTGGTTGAAGATTCGCTTAAGGCCTCGAAGGACGCCGCTCTCAGAGAAATTCTCGCATCAGCAAAGGATGATACGCTGCTGTGATTTATGTCTTTGTGTACGTTATAATACGCAAGAATGAGATGTAGGAGTCGGGTGAGTACTGTGACGTCAGGAACAGTTCTTCAGTGTGGCAGCCTCCGACTTCACTCACTCGACTGCTGCTACTAGCTACTACGAGTACTCGACTGCTGCTACTAGCTACAACGACTACTCGACTGCTGCTACTAGCTACAACGACTACTCGACTACTGCTACTAGCTACTACGAGTACTCGACTGCTGCTACTAGCTACAACGACTACTCGACTGCTGCTACTAGCTACAACGACTACTCGACTACTGCTACTAGCTACTACGAGTACTCGACTGCTGCTACTAGCTACTACGAGTACTCGACTGCTGCTACTAGCTACTACGACTACTCGACTACTGCTACTAGCTACTACGAGTACTCGACTGCTGCTACTAGCTACTACGAGTACTCGACTGTTGCTACTAGCTACTACGAGTACTCGACTGCTGCTACTAGCTACTACGAGTACTCGACTGTTGCTACTAACTACTACGACTACTCGACTGATGCTACTACCTACTACGACTACTCGACTGATGCTACTAACTACTACGACTACTCGACTGCTGCTACTAGCTACTACGACTACTCGACTGCTGCTACTAGCTACTACGACTACTCGACTGATGTTACTAGCTACTACGAGTACTCGACTGCTGCTACTAGCTACTACGACTACTCGACTGCTGCTACTAACTACTACGACTACTCGACTGCTGCTACTAACTACTACGACTACTCGACTGATGCTACTAGCTACTACGACTACTCGACTGCTGCTACTAGCTACTACGACTACTCGACTGATGCTACTAGCTACTACGACTACTCGACTGCTGCTACTAGCTACTACAACTACTCGACTGATGCTACTAACTACTACGACTACTCGACTGATGCTACTAGCTACTACGACTACGCTACTTCTAATATTGCTACTAAATTACAAAACTGAATTTTTATTTTTCGAAAAATAAATTCCCTTAACATAATCTTCCTCGTTTTTTTTTTTTGTTTAATGTTTTCGCTGAGATTTTGTGTTCTATCTTCTTCTAACTCCGTTAATTCATTATTTTTGTTGTGTGTGGGGCTGGTTATTGATCGAATTTTTCTTATGGCAGTCAATATGTCTGCCCCCCTAATCTCTCTTTCTCTCTCTCTCTCTCTCTCTCTCTCTCTCTCTCTCTCTCCTCTCTCTCTCTCTCTCTCTCTTTCTCTCTCAATGTAATTTTATTATTGGTACTTTCATTCTTCTTCTTCTTCTTATTATTATTATTATTATTATTATTATTATATGAGTTTTATTGCTCTTTAACAATGAACTATATATGTTAATTCAAATATTATCAACCTTAATTTTTACATTATTTTAACCATATTCGTTAAGTGGCAAATATTGGTTTTATTTTCTCAGAAATATAACGAGGAACTTTGTGTTCTAAATCCTCAGAAATTTTGATATATATACTGGTTTATGATGGCTCACCTTTGATATGCCTTTGATGAGTTCAGACGAGCCCGGTATTGGGCCAGGCTCGTCTGATGCTTGCATGGTCAACCAGGCTGTTGCTGCTCCTGGCCCACTGATCCACATATCCATCACAGCCTGGTTGATCAGTGGATTTTTTTTCTTGGAATGCCTGTAAATGGTGTTGAATGTTTACAAATGTTGATGAATGTGTTATAAATGTTGATGAATGTGTTATAAATGTTGATGAATGTGTTACAAATGTTGATGAATGTGTTATAAATGTTGATGAATGTGTTATAAATGTTGATGAATGTGTTATAAATGTAGATAGAGGCTTATGACTGTTCCAGTGTCTCAGTCTGGAAGCGATGCTTTCCTGGGATGATCAGGATGGAGGGTAGTTACTATCCACAGGGATTGAGGGTAGTTACTATCCACAGGGATTGAGGGTAGTTACTATCCACAGGGATTGAGGGTAGTAAATATCCATAAGAATTGAGGGTAGTTACTATCCACAGGGATTGAGGGTAGTTACTATCCACAGGGATTGAGGGTAGTTACTATCCACAAAGATTGAGGGGTAGTTACTATCCACAGGGATTGAGGGTAGTTAATATCCATAAGAATTGAGAGTAGTTACTATCCACAGGGATTAAGGGTAGTTACTATCCACAGGGATTGAGGGTAGTTACTATCCACAAAGATTGAGGGGTAGTTACTATCCACAGGAATTGAGGGTAGTTACTATCCACAAAGATTGAGGGGTAGTTACTATCCACAGGGATTGAGGGTAGTTACTATCCACAAGGATTGAGGGTAGTTACTATCCACAGGGATTGAGGGTAGTTACTATCCACAGGGATTGAGGGTTGGTACTATCCACAGGGATTGAGGGTAGTTACTATCCACAAGGATTGAGGGTAGTTAATATCCATAAGAATTGAGGGTAGTTACTATCCACAGGGATTGAGGGGTAGTTACTATCCACAGGGATTGAGGGTAGTTACTATCCACAGGGATTGAGGGGTAGTTACTATCCACAGGGGTTGAGGGTAGGTACTATCCACAGGGATTGAAGGTAGTTACTATCCACAGGGATTGAAGGTAGGTATTATCCACAGGGATTGAAGGTAGTTACTATCCACAGGGATTGAGGGTAGTTACTATCCACAGGGATTGAGGGTAGTTACTATCCAAAGGGATTGAGGGTAGTTACTATCCACAAGGATTGAGGGGTAGTTACTATCCACAAGGATTGAGGGGTACTTACTATCCACAGGGATTGAGGGGTAGTTACTATCCACAGGGGTTGAGGGTAGGTACTATCCACAGGGATTGAAGGTAGTTACTATCCACAGGGATTGAAGGTAGTTATTATCCACAGGGATTGAAGGTAGTTACTATCCACAGGGATTGAGGGTAGTTACTATCCACAGGGATTGAGGGTAGTTACTATCCACAGGGATTGAGGGTAGTTACTGTCCACAGGGATTGAGGGTAGTTACTATCCACAGGGATTGAGGGTAGTTACTGTCCACAGGGATTGAGGGTAGTTACTATCCACAGGGATTGAGGGTAGTTACTATCCACAAAGATTGAGGGGTAGTTCCTATCCACAGGGATTGAGGGTAGTTACTATCCACAGGGATTGAGGGTAGTTACTATCCACAAGGATTGAGGGGTAGTTACTATCCACAAGGATTGAGGGGTACTTACTATCCACAGGGATTGAGGGGTAGTTACTATCCACAGGGGTTGAGGGTAGGTACTATCCACAGGGATTGAGGGTAGTTACTATCCACAGGGATTGAGGGTAGTTACTATCCACAGGGATTGAGGGTAGTTACTATCCACAGGGATTGAGGGTAGTTACTATCCACAGGGATTGAGGGTAGTTACTGTCCACAGGGATTGAGGGTAGTTACTATCCACAGGGATTGAGGGTAGTTACTATCCACAAAGATTGAGGGGTAGTTCCTATCCACAGGGATTGAGGGTAGTTACTATCCACAGGGATTGAGGGTAGTTACTATCCACAAGGATTGAGGGGTAGTTACTATCCACAAGGATTGAGGGGTACTTACTATCCACAGGGATTGAGGGGTAGTTACTATCCACAGGGGTTGAGGGTAGGTACTATCCACAGGGATTGAGGGTAGTTACTATCCACAGGGATTGAGGGTAGTTACTATCCACAGGGATTGAGGGTAGTTACTATACATAGGGATTGAGGGTAGTTACTATCCACAGGGATTGAAGGTAGTTACTATCCACAGGGATTGAAGGTAGTTACTATCCACAGGGATTGAAGGTAGTTACTATCCACAGGGATTGAAGGTAGTTACTATCCACAAGGATTGAGGGTAGTTACTATCCACAGGGATTGAGGGTAGTTACTATCCACAAGGATTGAGGGTAGTTACTATCCACAGGGATTGAAGGTAGTTACTATCCACAGGGATTGAAGGTAGTTACTATCCACAGGGATTGAAGGTATTTACTATCCACAGGGATTGAGGGTAGTTACTATCCACAGGGATTGAGGGTAGTTACTATCCACAGGGATTGAAGGTAGTTACTATCCACAGGGATTGAAGGTAGTTACTATCCACAGGGATTGAAGGTAGTTACTATCCACAGGGATTGAGGGTAGTTACTATCCACAGGGATTGAGGGTAGTTACTATCCACAGGGATTGAAGGTAGTTACTATCCACAGGGATTGAAGGTAGTTACTATCCACAGGGATTGAAGGTAGTTACTATTCACAGGGATTGAGGGTAGTTACTATCCACAGGGATTGAGGGGTAGTTACTATCCACAGGGATTGTGGGTTGTTACTATCCACAGGGATTGAGGGTAGTTACTATCCACAGGGATTGAGGGGTAGTTACTATCCACAGGGGTTGAGGGTAGTTACTATCCACAGGGATTGAGGGTTGTTACTATCCACAGGGATTGAGGGTAGTTACTATCCACAGGGATTGAGGGGTAGTTACTATCCACAGGGATTGAGAGTAGTTACTATCCACAGGGATTGATGGTAGTTACTATCCACAGGGATTGAGGGGTAGTTACTATCCACAGGGATTGAGAGTAGTTACTATCCACAGGGATTGAGGGTAGTTACTATCCACAGGGATTGAGGGTAGTTACTATCCACAGGGATTGAGGGGTAGTTACTATCCACAGGGATTGAGAGTAGTTACTATCCACAGGGATTGAGGGTAGTTACTATCCACAGGGATTGAGGGTAGTTACTATCCACAGGGATTGAGGGTAGTTACTATCCACAGGGATTGAGGGTAGTTACTATCCACAGGGATTGAGGGTAGTTACTGTCCAGTTTCTTTCGTCTCAAATTTATAATCGATTCTGTCAAATTTTGTTTGTAAATTTATTTGTTCATTGTAACTTATTTTTTTGTGCTGGTGCGTCCAGCTTGTGTGTGTGTGTGTGTGTGTGTGTGTGTGTGTGTGTGTGTGTGTGTGTGTGTTAAATGTTTTGTGTTTGTGTGTTTTCTGCGTCGTGTGTAGATTTGTGTTTATATGTGCTTTGTGTTTTTGTCTCTGTGTGTGTACTCACCTAGTTGTATTCACCTAGTTGTGGTTGCAGGGGTCGATTCACAGCTCCTGGCCCCGCCCTTTCACTGGCCGCTACTGGGTCACTCTCCCTGCGACATGAGCTTTATCATACCTCTTCTTAATGCTATGTATGGAACCTGCCTCCACTACATCGCTTCCCAAACTATTCCACTTCCCGACAACTCTGTGACCGAAGAAATACTTCCTAACATCTCTGTGATTCATCTGAGTCTTCAACTTCCAACTGTGTCTCCTTGTTGCTGTGTCCCATCTCTGGAACATTCTGTCTTTGTCCACCTTGTCAATTCCTCTCAGTATCTTATATGTCGTTATCATGTCCCCCCTATCTCTCCTGTCCTCCAGTGTCGTCAGGTCGATTTCCCTTAACCTTCCCTCGTAGGCCATACCCCTTAGCTCCGGGACTAGTCTTGTTGCAAACCTTTGTACTTTCTCTAGCTTCTTTACGTGCTTGGCTAGGTGTGGGTTCCAAACTGGTGCTGCATACTCCAGTATGGGCCTAACGTACACAGTGTACAGGGTCCTGAACGATTCTTTATTAGTGTGTGTGTGTGTGTGTGTGCGTGTGTGTGCGTGTACGCGCGTTTTGGAGGGAGGGGGTGAGGGAACTCACAAGGTCCTGTCGTACCAATCCTTAAATCTGTGTATGGTATTTGCTTCCATCCCTTCCATCACTTGTTCTCTCAAGAAGGAATTACAGATTTGGAGAAAGTACACATTACATTTTTCATTTATTCGCTGACGTGGCTAGCACATTGTACACCCCATAGCCATCATGTGGATGGTACTAGCTAGTATTGTACACTTCGTATCCATCCTGTGGACGGTAGTGGTTAGTACTATATATCTCATATCCATATTGTTTACGGTACTTAAAAGTACTGTAACCCTATACCCATCCTGTAGATTGTAGTGGCTAGTGAATTGTGCACCCCATATGCATCCTATAGACGTTAGTGGTTAGTTGATCACCTATATCCATCCTTTAGGCGGTAGCGCAACATGTGAAGGCAGTTTCTAAAGGCCTAGGAACTAGGAACTAGGAACTAGGTCATCTGGATATGTAGTTACAACTTGAAGTTCATATTTTACAAGTAAACTTAGAATATTTGTGGTGTGCGTTTGGCACTTTTTTATTATAAATTATGATATCTTCATATCTTTATATCTTATATCTTTATATTATACCTTTATATTCCTTAATAAATGAACAGTCAAGTACGTAATGTTTCAAAAGAAGCGACGGTAAGACTGGCCACAGTCTTTGCATTAATTTGTCGTCTGAGTGTTTGCCACACAGAGACCTTGTACTGATTGTATAAATAATTTGGGAACGACTGAAGTTCCTCCTCCTGTACTCCCTGGAACATAGGCGAAAAAGATTCATCCAAAAGTTTTACCTGTAAAATTCTGGAGGATTGGTCACAAATCTGCACTCCAAAAACACTCACTAGGAAAGCTAAAAGCGTGGCAGACGGCGCTAAACACTCCTAAGGGCAAGAAGAGAATGCAGTGGGCACTAAGAAATATTCCAATAAGTGTAAAAGGACCAAGACTTTTTAACAACTTCCCTTCACACATACGAGGAATGTCTAACAAAGAGGCTGTTTTCAAGAGGCAGCGGGATGCAGTGTGTGGCGTTTGCGCCTGGTTGATCAGGCCTGGTCTGGGACTAGGCGACAGGGGGCAGTGATCTCCGGAATCGCCTACGAGTAATTAGGTCATTCTACTCATTGGCCACCTTCAGGCTGAAGAAGTTATTACTAACGTAAGATATTTGTACCTTTAAATTTGAGCTGCGCGCGTACGCGTGTGTATGTGTGTGCTCACCTAAATGTAGTTGCAGGGGTCGATTCATAGCTCCTGTGCTTGTGTGTGTGTGTTTTACACATGTGTTTCCCTTGTTCTTCACAAATTTCCAGACTGATTTTGAATTCATCGTCTCGTTGGTTGTGACAACACACACACACACACACACACACACACACACACACACACACACACACACACACACACACACACGCACGCACACACACACACACACTGAAGCCTGGAATCTCTCAATACACAATAGAAACTTGTTTTTAATAGTAATTAAATAAAAAACTTAGCAAATAAATTTTCATGTATTATTATTTGAAATAATTATAATTTTATTTAAATATATTTAATCGAATTCTTATATTTACTATAAAAAAATATTATATGATTATTATGATTAATTATAATTATTGCAACAACGACAGGATTACCACATTCCAGAGCTGTTGTCAGCTATCTTGTGCTTAAAGACAGGAGCTCATCCCAGTGGTTAATAATACACATTAATCAAAAGCCTGTACAGTGGCATGTGCTTTCCACTTACTATTTCAAACGGCAGTTCGAGTCGCTAATCTCAGTCAAAATCTCTTAACTTGGCTCCCTACCTACCTACCCATCTCCCTCCCTCCCCTCCATTCCGCCCTCATTCTTCCACTGCATTGCCCCTATCTATCCCTTCTCCAACCCCTCATCTCTCCTATCCCTAAACCGTAAATCGCATCACTCCTACCTTTTTTCCGTACCCCCCTTTCACTCCCATCACCAAATCCCCATTGCATTGCTCCTACTCCCTCTCCATCCCTTCCTCTATCCTATCCCTATCCTCCCTACAATCACTACGAGCTGTAATTTGCCTAAAACAATCAATCGCTTAATCACGTGGCTATAATGACTCACTTCTTGAGAGCTTCATGTCAAATCAGCTCCGGACATTTTGCATACTTAGCAGCTGCTGTTTTCCGTGTTTATAGAAGGGCAACCAATCACAGGCAAGATATGCTGTTGATCCTGATGACGTCGACGAGGGGGTAACCAATCACATGACAGAATCTGTTGACGTGGTCGAGGTACACCCAATCAGTGGACAGAGATACTGTTGATTCTAGTGGCGTATCTGTTGGGTGGATTTTAGGTGTTTCATGACGCGAGTAATGGACAGTTTGAAAGGGGTGGGAAAGTAGCATTAGGGCTCTAATGTTCCTGTAAGTGCTCATCGTTGCTTGTACTGTAGCCACCAGTGTTAGTGATGTAAATCCCTATGTTGAAGAGTTCTTCCTCAAGTCCTTCCAAGAGAGGATGTGTTCGTCCTGAGGTCTTACCAAAAGATGGCGAAGACTGGTTCCTCCGCTGTTTCAAGAAGATGTTATGCATTTTCGTATATATATTTTTTTCCCCTGGCCCTGGGACGCGGGGGGCGTTTGACCCCTAGAACCTACAATAGGTAAAAACAGGTATGCACTTTGAGGAGAACAACAGTGAGTTTACCAATGCCAAAATCCATAATGAATTTCATAAACATTCAAAACCCGTGAATCCATAAGAAGCAAACCATTTCTGAACATTGATCTTGTTTCCTGACAAACAAAACGCAGTTTAGAAAGCTGTATAATAATTTACACTTGGAAAATCCTAGAGGGACTGGTCCCAGATCTGCAATTAAAAATCAATCCCTACGAAAGCAAAAAGGAAGGGGTGCAATGAATACACAAATACAACACAATAAGTATCAGGGGCCCAAAACTGTTCAACAGCCTTCCATCATACATAAAGGGAATTACCAATAAACCCCTTGTTCTCTCCAAGAGGGAACTGGATAGCCTCCCTGGCTCTGGTTCGTACGTTAGACTGCACGAGGCCAGCAGTAACAGCCGGGTTGATCAGGTCCTGATCCACCAGGAGACCTGGTCATGGACCGGGCCGCAGGAGAGTTCACCATGGAAACACAGTCCAGGTAGACTCCAGGCAGGTGATGTCTCAAGCTTGAGAGGCTATATACCAAGATGTATTTCTCACAGCATATATACCGAGAGGTATATATATATATATATATATATATATATATATATATATATATATATATATATATATATATATATATATATATATATATATATATATACATACCTTTACCTTTGATGAGTTTCGAGAGTCTTTTTACTCCTGGAGCCCGGCCATGGGCCAGGCTCAGGGTATTTCCTACCACAGTGTTGATATACTTTTTTCAGACCTTCTTATCCTAATCATGAATAAATTTCGGAAAAAAAATTTCACGTGTCCATGGAAATTTTATTGATAATTTTATATATAATTATACTTTATAATAAATTATTGTTATTGCATAAAATTATATGCAATTTCTATAATCATAATGCGTCAATTAGGCCGAACTCCCATAAAAATTGACTTTCTCTAATTTTTTTTATAGTTTAATAGATATATTTTTTCTTTGTAAAACGAAGTAAAAAAAAAATTAGTTTTTCACTAAACTAAAGTTAGAGAGACCTCACCTAACCTGGATTTAAAAAGTGTAATTTATTTTAGCCTAGATCAATTTATATTTATTGACGGTAATATTAATTAAAAAAGTATGATTTTTTGGGATGGGGTGGGAGGGTTATATTCAGTCCGATTATATAAAAAATTCACTCTGCTTATTCGGCAAAAAGACGTCCCTTTTTTTTTTAAGGCAAACTTGCCTAGTCAACTTAGACACTTGATGATAAACATGTGGAATAGCGGACCGCCAGCAGCAACAGCCTGGTTGACCAGGCAACACCCAAACAAGCCTGGCTCAACTTGTGGGCCAGCGGACAGCCAGCAGCAACAGCCTGATCGACCAGGAAAGCACCCAAACAAGCCTGGCTCAAGGCCGGTCGGCAAGAGTAAAGAAACTCTCGAAATCCCACAGAGGTAAATCAGAGGAAAGGAACACTTTGCCTCTGCTCGTCACTGCTAGATTCTCATCTGTGGCAGCAACCGTCACCAAACACACCGGAAGTCCCATTCATTACGTCAAGTTCCTCTCCGCCATTTAAGAAAATGTAAATACGTGTTCGCCTCACCGCAGAAGACCAATTTCACGGACCTTAAATGACTCCGACAAACTGCAAAATTGTCGGGGCAAAAGAAAGGGAGAGTGAAGGAGGATTTGATAGGTGATTTGAGTGGTGTTGAGGCTTCAGGTGGCCAGGTTGATTGTGGCCTCAGGTAGCCAGGTTGAGTCCTGTGGTTGAGGCTTCAGATAGCCAGGTTGACTGTGGCCTCAGGTAACCAGGTTGATTCCTGTAGTTGAGGCTTCAGGTGGCCAGGTTGATTGTGGTCTCAGGTGGCCAGGTTGATTCCTGTGGTTGTGGCCTCCATACTGGGGTAACTCCGGCGTATAGTGAAGAGGTCGAGGCTTGTTAGCGGAGGTAGAAAGCGTATTTAGCGAGAGACGGCGTGCTGCCGGAGGGGGCTAACTAATATAAACCAAGACACGGGGTCGATGAAAGGGTAACTGACGCGTTTAACATCACACAGGGTTGATGGAAGGGGTAAACCACGCATTTAGAGTGACTTGGAACTAGTGGAAAGGTGACTCGCATGTTTACCATGACATGGGGTTGAAGGGAGGGATAATGTAAGAACCTGGTATAGAACGGGAGTGTTGCGAAGGATTTCTCTCTCTCTCTCTCTCTCTCTCTCTCTCTCTCTCTCTCTCTCTCTCTCTCTCTCTCTCTCTCTCTCTCTCTCTCTCTCTCTCTCTCTCTCTCTCTCTCTCTCTCTCTGTTAAAGACATAATATGTTTTGCCATTTGTTGAGAACTTGTAAATCTGGTGTACAAAACGTCTCAGTAAAATGCCTTTATCCGCATACTGTATCTCATTCACTTGTTGGTACGTTCTGTCTCTAAGATAGAGTCATGCCCCACGTCTCGCCCCTCGGGAAGCCATCAACTGCGAGGCCGGGTCTGGGACCACGCCGCTGGGGCCATGGCCCACGAACGAACCTCACGCAGATAGCGCATGTCTCGTGATTTGTGCACGGAGGATCGAGCCTCCGCTAATCTTGCGCTATATGACGCGTACATGTTTAAAGCTTCATATAATATAACACAAAACAGAAAAAATCAGCATTAGCAAAGTTAAAACCTCAATAAACCAAAGTTCCATATGCGAGACTTAGGAGTAATAATTTCACAAGTTCTCACATTATAGAATCACAACAATGGTGATATTGCTACCACGAGGAAAATGATAGGCTGGATAACTAGAACTTTCAAGACAAGAGATGCTGAGGTAATGATGGTACCCTTCAAGTCACTTGTTCTCTCCAGGCTAGAATACTTTCACTTCCACGTATACATCCAGTCAAGTATCTGAACCATTGGGAATATTGAAGCACCTAAAACTGTATTCCTTAGAATGTAGGCGAGAAAGGTACATCATAATATACACCTAGAAAATCCTGGAGGGGCTAATCCCAAACCTGACCACCGAAATGACCCCCTAATGACAAGAGGCTTGGCAGACGGTGCTAAAAAAAGGAGCGACGAGTTCACTTAAGATAGAACTCGATGAGTGTTAGAGGTCCACAGCTCCTCAACGCCCTCCCTCTGTTCATAAGATAAATTACCAACAAACCTCTGAATGTCTTCTGGACAAGATTTTAAAATCAGTTCTTGATCCACCGAGCTGTAGTTCATGCGTTGCACCGCGTGCGGCCAGCAGTAACAGCCTGGTTGATTAAGCCTTAATAATCCATCCGGAGGTACTGAGTTATCTCGCAGTTTACTCATCGTTCCCCTGTTTTTGGAGGTATTTCACATTGTCTGCCAAGCCTCTTGTTTCCTTAAAACTGGTGACTGCGGTGTGCAAGTTTGGGACCGATCCCTACAAAATTCTCCAGGTGTAAATTTTAATGAATCTTTCTCGCCTATATTCCAAGGAGTACAGTGTTCCCAGTAGTACACCACCACCTATCCATACATCCTTTCCATCATCTCCCCTGTCTTTTCTTTCCTAAAACCACCTTTTATATAATTCCCTTCCCCACCACCTCCACTAACTCATTCCCTCCTCCACCATTACTCTCTACATCCTTCCCTTTCCCACTACCATATCTCCCTACCTAATTCACCACCACATGGACTTACACCCTTCCCTCTTCCTATCTCCTCTCCTACCTTCTTCCCACTATCTTTCCCTTAACCCCCTTTCCTTTTCCCCCCACCATCTCCCTTCCCCTCCTCTTCTCCTTCACGGAACTTCTAGATGTCATAAAGGAGATCAGCTCCCCGGAAGCAGGTCGATATGACACTGGTTGCAGGGTCTGTTGTCATCTTTCAGGCTACCTCCTTCAGGCTTCCTCCTTCAGGCTTCCTCCCTCAGGCTTCCTCCATCAGGTTACCTCCTTTAGGTTACCTGCTTATGTATTATATATTAATACCAATTGTTTCTCAATTATCAATTTCATGCAAATGCATTGTTCTGTCGCGATGTTTTGGAAGAGGATGGAGGACACCCATCAGTGTTGCATGAGTCACCTTAGACATGGAACATTTGGAACAGAAATATTCGAAACACCCAACTCATCAAAGGTCACACAGCTTCGTTACACAGGTACTATCTTGGTTATGACCCCGAGGAGATTCAGTTTTTCCAACCCACTGCTTAAACTTACCAACACTGAATCCATAATCAAATTTTCCACTGGAGGAAAAAACAGGGCGAGAAATTTCTGTTTTGGGATGTCCCGCTTGGCAAATCTAGGGACTCGTTGACTGCTAGAGTACACGGTAAGTCACAACATAAAAAGGACCTAATGCATTACTACTAAGACCATAACAGCAGTATGAAATAAGGGATGGTTATCAGTTATCTCCTTAAAGAATTTGGGATTTTGTAGCCTAGAGGAATGTTATATCTAGCTTTCACAACACTGCCCTTTTAAAATCTTCCCCACCTCCCACCTCTTCAATATCAATTGCAAATGCACAGGACAGTGCATTCTACAAGAAACATGTTTACACATATCCTTGCATCTATATCATACTCGCAAATTCCAATGTAGCCAACAACTTCTGCAAGATGCTCCCTGCTGGGGCTCTCACAGTTGCCACTACAGTCAGCACCAACATCAAAGAACTAACCAGAAGGAAGTCTAATAACACCTACATGAAAGCAGGAGTCTGCGTTATTCCTCGTGGAGGTTGCCACAAGATCCAGGTGCGGGGAGAGCAGTGAGCCTCCTGGACTCCAGGATCAATGAACATAAGTATGCATACTGCAACACACTAATGGACTTCCTATGAGGTAGACCGTGGACAAACTCGTCATAAGCAATAATATATACCGTCGCCGTTGCCTATAATCGTAATACGTCTTATCAACTGTGCACAACACCGTGAGTTTCGGCGTATCAAAAGTTCTGGAACAATACACAAAATAACCCGTACGTAGGAGAGTGAGAACTATCACTATCAGACGTTTCGGTCTGACTTGTTCCAGTCACGGTATTGCACCTTTTTTATTCTTTCAAACAGCGCTGTATGACCCCTGTGGTTTTAGCGCTTAGTTATGCCTATGAAAATAATAATTATTCTTTCAGAGTTCTGGCAAGGTTAATCAGCTGTGGTGTAGTCAGGTGTAGCGCTAGGTTTCAGCTGCTTCGACATATGACTCTGCACCTGTCTTTATAAGAACAGAGGTGCAGTGCAGGTCTACTGGCCCATGTTAGGCAGGTCCAGCTGGCCCACGTTAGGCAGGTCCAGCTGACCCACGTTAGGCAGGTCCAGCTGGCCCACGTTAGGCAGGTCCAGCTGACCCACGTTAGGCAGGTCCAGCTGGCTCACGTTAGGCAGGTCCAGCTGACCCACGTTAGACAGGTCCAGCTGACCCACGTTAGGCAGGTCCAGCTGGCCCATGCTGGGAAGATCCTGCTGACCCATGCTATCCAGGGGTCCAGGGGTAAGCCAGCGGAAGGCCTCGGTCAGATGACCAAAAGCTCCAGCTGTGGGTCATCATATGACTAAGACCCGCGTCAGGTAACACTTGTCCTGATTCCTGACAAATCTTACCTAACCTAACCATGCTAGACAGGGTCCTGATCGGTCGGGCTGTGATGGCATGCTGACTACTGGTAGCAACAACCTGGCTGAGCATGCAGTCTGCAATGAAATCTAGTGCCAGGTAGGGAGAGAAGGTAGACTGTCTACCTGGAACCTACGGGAATTAATTTCGGGGGTTCCCGCCCCCACCCGGGTCTCGGGTGGTAGACCAGTCCTCCCGGTAGCCGGGTTGATCAACCAGGCTGTGGTGGCCGCGTGTATGGCCCCTAGGGGGCAGATTGAAGGTGATTATGAATTAAATGCTGATTAATGATTGGCAATTAGGTCGTTAATGTGTGTCAAAGGGAGCGGCTGAATTACTCTTTCTTGGCATTAATAACGCTCTTCTTCCCTTATTTCTCCTCTCCACTTCCCCTCCTATCCCCTCTCTCCTTTATTACCCCCATTTTCCCCCTCTGAACCCTCTATTTTCTCTCTCTTCTTCATTTACATCTCCCTTTTGATAATTTCATCTACGTTAATTCTCCTTCCTTCTTCCTACCCTCCTTTCCACTTCCCCTCACATCCCCTTTCCCTCTCCTTCTCTTACCTCTTATTCTATTTCCCTCAGAAGGGCTGCAAAGACAGACAATCCTCGAAACTAGTCACAGGTGTGCTCCTATTCCCCTCTATTTCCCTTCCCTCACCTCCTACTCTCCTTTCCCTCTTTCCATCTCTCCAGTCACTTATCCATCTTCATTTTCTCCCCTCTTTCTTTCCCCTCCCTTTTCATTCCCCCTCTTATTTTAATTTTACTCACTTCTCTTCCCTCCTCTCCCCCCCTCGCTTCCCCTCAACTTCCGATGAAAAGACACAGCAATATCTGTTAATTACTCAAAAAGTTAATGATCTTTAAACAAGACAATTTACCCCGGGGCCGACACAACAGAAAAGAAAAACTGTGGCGTTGTTTTGGCTTACCGTTGACCGGATCTCCGTTGTCTAGTTCATCGCTGAGTGGATTGCCGTTGTTTTTCTCCCTTGACTGGATTGCCGTTAACTTCCACCGATGAGTTTCCACCGGTGGTTGGTCCACCGGTGACTGGTCCACCGGTGACTGGTCCACCGGTGACTGGTCCACCAGCGTCTGGTCCACCAGCGTCTGGTCCACCAGTACTCACCTGGAAAAATAAACACATAAGCAGTATAATGTGATCCTTTATTGACAACGTTTCGCCCACGCAGTGGGCTTTATCGAGTCACAAACAGATCTGTTTGTGACTCGATAAAGCCCACTGCGTGGGCGAAACGTTGTCAATAAACGATCACATTATACTGCTTATGTGTTTATTTTTCCATTGTGTCGGTATTTTATACCATTTATTTCCAGTACTCACCTAATTGTATAGCAGAGGTCGAGTCATAGTGTCTGGTCCGCCAGAGGACCGACCAATGACTTCGCTCAAATTTCCACATTGGTGGTTGAATAATATATATATATATATATATATATATATATAAGAAACACTATGAAATGAGGGTATATCACATTATCAAGGATCATGTTCCTTGATAATGGAGTAGTCACAAAGACTATTCATATGTGTCTTGATATCTGATATCACCTGATTATTGATCTTTGCATATATATATATATATATATATATATATATATATATTATATATATATATATATATATATATATATATATATATATATATACAATATGTATATATATATGTCGTGTTGAGTAGGTAAAATTGATCAATTAGCAAGAACTCATTTAAAATTAAGATCTTTCTAAAATGTTCTCTTATACGTTTAAAGATATTTTTTTTTAATTTACGTTAATGTAAAAATTAATAAGTTTGTGCCAAAAGCACATTAGAAAACTTACCTAACCTTATTATAACAAGCACAATTTAATTTAGCCTAATCCAACTAAATATATTTTAGATAAGTTTAAAATAATTTAATAATAAACAAACACAATGAAATATATTTTTTTTCGTTAGGGTCAGAGTGATTTTTGCGAAATTATTCCATACACGAATTTTCACTTGCCTTATTCGGCAAGAAGAGCGTTGCTATTTAAGCCACGACTTATGTATTATACAAGGAGACAGTCCTCACAGATCAACATACGGAGACCATTTTATTTCTAGGTCACGTTAGATGTTATTTAAAACATCTGTGTGTTTAATGTTAGATTAAGGTGTGGGGGAGGGGAAGGGAGGGGGAGGATTCAGTGGGGGTTTTGGGAGAAGGATGTTGGTGAGGGGGGAAGCGCACTTGTTGGTTAAGGACTGAGATTTTCCATTTGTCCAGCGAAAGTGGATGGATGGATGGGTGGGTGGATAGGTGGGTGGATTGATGGGCAAGTCCGCTGCTATCGTGCGATGTGTAATGGGAAGGGTTAGAGAGATAGAGAGAGATGATCAGGAGGGGAAAAAGAGGGTAGGGGCCAGGTTGCTGGTGTAGTGAGAGTGGGACAAACACCCAAAGACAGGAGCTGTGACTCGACCCCTGCAAGCACATATAAGTGAGTACACCGTAAAACACACACACACACACACACACACACACACACAACCTCTATATATTTGGCTCTGGGTGGCGCCCAAGTTTGCGAATGTTTGTGTTTCTGCCCACACGCATATATTCTGCATTTCCTCCCTCATGCCTCACAATATACATCATACACACTACAGCTGGTGTCTGAGCGTTTATTCTAATATACATCACACACACTATAGGAAGTCTCAAGGCTTTCTTTCCTATTTATATATCAATTATGTACATCCACATCTACACCCAACACTGTGTCCAGCACGGGTATACCAGGGGTCGTTGCTGCCATGGTCGTTGATGCCAGTGGTCGTTGCTGCTATTCGTTGCTGCCAGTGGTCGTTTTGCTGCCATGGTCGTTGCTGCTATTCGTTGCTGCCAGTGGTCGTTTTGCTGCCAGGGGTCGTTTTGCTGCCATGGTCGTTGCTGCCATGATCGTTGCTGCCAGTAGTCGTTGCTACCATGGTCGACCATACTAATAATAAGGTGATAATACCAGCTGCTCAGAGATGGATTAAAAAACACACAGTACAGAAGGATGATCACATTCATCGAGAGAAACGTGTCAAGGACATGGGTGATGATTATGTCAGCTGACCAGGCATTTAAAGAACGCAAGAAAGCAGATGCAAAATGACAGGGGGCGGGTAATAAGAATTTTCCAAACAGGAGAACACCATTGATGAATACAATGTCACTTGCACTCTCCCACTTAGACTACAATTCGATGTTGACGTCACCGTTCAAGACGAAAGATACTTATTCTCGCATAGATCCAATAATACATTAAAACTACTGGAAGCTCCTCAGAGAACTGGGAATTTACACTTTGGAGTGAAGGAGAGAGAACTGGGAATATACACTCTGGAGTGAAGGAGAGAGAACTGGGAATTTACACTCTGGAGTGAAGGAGAGAGAACTGGGAATATACACTCTGGAGTGAAGGAGAGAGAACTGGGAATTTACACTCTGGAGTGAAGGAGAGAGAACTGGGAATATACACTCTGGAATGAAGGAGAGAGAACTGGGAATTTACACTCTGGAGTGAAGGAGAGATACCTGATATATACACTGCCTATACTTGAGTGCCAGTTTTCAAACACTCGATAATCAAGTATTGAAGTTAGAGAGATGGGAGAAAGTGTAAAATAGACCCAGCAAAAAGCAGTGAAGCAACGGGCACAACAAGAGAACACTATATTAACATCCTTGGTCCAAGACTATTCAACTTGCTAGCAGCAGATATCAGAAATACTGCTGAAACATGATCAACTAAACTGTGATGGATATGTGGGCCAGAGAGCCACATATTCACTACAGCAACAGCCACATAGTCTATAAACAAGTAAACTGACGACTTACGATGGCTCGTGAAATTGTAAATATGTGTACATGTGTGTATGTCCAGTACTGTGTGTGTCATCGTGGAGGGCTGTGTACATGTGTGTATGTCCAGTACTGTGTGTGTGTCATCGTGGACGGCTGTGTACATGTGTGTATGTCCAGTACTGTGTGTGTGTCATCGTGGACGGCTGTGTACATGTGTGTATGTCCAGTACTGTGTGTGTCATCGTGGAGGGCTGTGTACATGTGTGTATGTCCAGTACTGTGTGTGTCATCGTGGACGGCTGTGTACATGTGTGTATGTCCAGTACTGTGTGTGTGTCATCGTGGACGGCTGTGTACATGTGTGTATGTCCAGTACTGTGTGTGTGTCATCGTGGACGGCTGTTGTTGGTTGTTACTGTTGTTGTTTCTGTTGTCACTGTTGGCTGTTACTGTTGTTGTCACTGTTGGCTATTACTGTTGTAGTTGTTTCTGTTGTTTGTTGTTGGCTGTTACCATTGTTGATTGTTACTGTTGTTGGTAATCACCGTCATAGTTGCTACTGTTGTTGGTTATTACTGTTATAGCTGATACTGCTATTGGTTGTTACCGTTATAGTTGATACTGTTGTTAGTTGTTACTGTTATAGTTGCTATTGTTGTTGGTTGTTACTGTTATAGTTGCTACTGTTGTAGTTGCTGGTTATTACCGTTAATTTCCCCCCCCTGAACCACCACTCAGACATTAACTGGTTCATAGTTACATTATTGCTCGTTATCTAATGAGGATTATTTTTTAATTTAAGATTAAAATGTACGACTCTCAGCGTGAAATAATTTGGGTAATATAATTGAGTAGCTTGCCTTAGAGCGGTATAATTATTATTATTATCATTATTATTATTATTATTATTATTATTATTATGTGCAGGATAAAATGACATTTGAACTGATAACCAATTTAATTAATAGAATTGCAATAATAAAGAATAAGTGGCAGAAATGGAATGAAAAAGGGCGAAACTGGGAAGTAAACAGGACACAGACACGGGACGAGGAACACAGCAAATTAGGAATAAAAAAAATGGCAGGGAATAAGCAAAAGAAGAAGAAGAAGAAGAAGAAGAAAGACCCCAAACTGGGAACAAATAAATTGCAAAAAAATGAAAAGGTTGTTATATATATGAGAGTATTGTGATAAACAGCTGGTCACAACAAGTAAAACTGAAGACAAGTACAGTCAACCACAATCAAGTACAATCAACCACAATCAAGTACAATCAACCACAATCAAGTACAATCCGAGACCAAACACAATCAAGATACAAAAACACAACAACAAACCGCAGTACAAAAACAGCGTAAATACAAAAGACAAACAATCAGATGACAAAACAAAACACCTAAAAACAATGACTGTTGACAAACAAAACAAAAAATCAATGACATGCAGACAGCATCCATAAATGCAATGACATCAATACAAGACAAGCACTGCTGAGCAGCACAGCACTGCTGAACAGCACAGCACTGCTGAGGCAGCACAGCACTGCTGAGGCAGACCGCACTGCTGAGCAGCACTGCTGAGGCAGGCACAGCACTGCTGAGGCAGACACAGCACTGCTGAAGCAGACACAGCACTGCTGAGGCAGACACAGCACTGCTGAGGCAGACACAGCACTGCTGAGGCAGACACAGCACTGCTGAGGCAGGCACAGCACTGCTGAGGCAGACACAGCACTGCTGAGGCAGACACAGCACTGTTGAGGCAGACACAACACTGCTGAGGCAGTCTCAGTACTGCTGAAGCAGACACAGCTCTGCTGAGGCAGACACAGCACTGCTGAGGTAGAGGCAGTCTCAGCACTGCGGAGGCAGACACAGCACTGCTGAGGCAGACACAGTACTGCTGAGGCAGATACAGCACTGCTGAGGCAGTCTCAGCACTGCTGAGGTAGACACAGTACTGCTGAGGCAGAAACAGCACTGCTGAGGCAGACAAAGAACTGCTGACACAAATACAGCACTGCTGAGGCAGACACAGCTCTGCTGAGGTAGACACAGCACTGCTGAGGCAGACAC
>WNWK01001833.1:0-102500 GCA_009830355.1 Cherax destructor | reverse complement strand
TGAGCGAAATCTCGTTATAACAATAATAATAATAATGATAATCTTTATTTATTTCTACAGGTACATGATACAATTTATACAGACCATAGCTGACATCACTGACATTCTGTATAGAAAGTCCCTGGTTATGCAGAGTATTTCGGGCAACTAAGGTTAATTTTGTCCCCAGGATGCGACCTACACCAGTGGGCTAACACTCAGGTACCTACTTGCTGCTAGGTGCGGGTTATTTATGTTGCATTTTATTCCCGAATAAACTTTGAGAGTGAAGTAAGAATAAGCCTGGAGAGGAAGGCAAGAGGAATAAATAATCCTATGCAAGATGCTATTTACTGACAGTGTGGCAGCTTGCACTGCAGTCGGTCTCCTGGTCCATTATTTACATTGTAACTGCTCTTTGATTACGAGTCCGGTGCCTCCCATGTATGGCACTGTGTGTGTGCCAGGTTGAAAGAATCCTGGTTCTGTGCAACAGTGTTTGTTTTGTGTCGATGATTGCCGATGTCAGCCACCGAAGTCGGGAAAGTTGTAGTATAAACCCAGCGAAGAGCAGGGGAGCCGTGGGTACGATTAGATCACTCTGTGACAACATTCGGGGTTCAGAGCAAGGAAACTATTGGTATAATTATGAAAATAATGCATCAACATCCGTCGTCCAAGACTCTCCAGCATGATACCATATCTTTTTCTACATACTACCGAGACTCATCATCATACTACCAAACCTCTTTATCATACCTTCAGGATCCTGAAACTAGCCTCGTTGCATACACCCGCCCTTCATCCAGTTTCTTACCATGCTTCGTCAGGTATGGGTTCCATGCTGGTGCTGCATACTACAAACATTGGCCTGGTAAATGTTATAAAAAGAGGGGAGAGACTTTAAGAGACTTTAAGATTCCCGATAATTGCTATTAGATTTGCCAAACAAGCTTTGGTTGCAGAGGTTAGTTGGTTGATGTGTGTGACACCCATCAAGTAACCACTTACCTATCCACTTTTCTGTAATGTGTCCAAATTCATTTATTTTCTTTCATTTTCGATTTTATTTTCCTCGTTTGTGTTATATTGTTAACAAGAAGGGAGACATTTGACTCAATCTCATCTGGTTTATAATTCATGTATATCAGAAAAAATATTGGTCCTAATATCGATCATTGCAAAACCCTGCCTATAACAGCCTGGTTGATCAGAATTTGATCCACCAGGAGGCTTAGTATGGGATACGGCCGCTGGGGCGTTGATTCCAGGAAGCATCCTTCAAGTATTCTTCACGTATTTAGGTATCCCCCATTCTGACATCTCTCGGAAAAGTGCTCTTTTTTTTCCAAGATATTCATCCACCTAAGTACATTCCCTATATTTCCTGCTTGCCCCAATCTCTTATGAGGTACAGTATCAAAAGCCTTCTTGCAGTTCAAGAAAATGCAATCCACCCATCCCTCTCTCCTGATTCACTGTTCTCGCTTTGTCATAGAACTCCGACCAGTCGGAGTTCTATGACAAAGTGAGAGCAGTGAGTGACCTAGTAAACCCGTGCTGATTATATCTCGTGAAATCACTTCCCTCCAAGTGCTCCATCACTCACTTTCTGATTATCTTCTCCATTAACTCGCAAGGTATGCATGTCAGAGATACTCGTCTGTAGTTCAGTGCTCCTTCCTTAAGTCTGGGGACTCATTCACTGTCTTCCAGATCCCTAGCAACTGTCGTGTATCCCTTGAGTTGTTACAGATCTCAAATAGTGGGTCAGACATTTCTGACACTGGTGGCTCAGTGTCAGGTTCTATTGTCTTTGACGTATCCAGTTCACTCAAAAGTTTTTTTTCATCTCTTGCCCTGTTGTGTGTATGGTATCCAGTACCTGTCGGTGTACCCTATACCCTTGGCTCTCTGGCATTGCCGGTTTCCACTCAGAACACTTCTTTAAATCGTTCGTCCAACACCTCATAGCTTTCCTTTATTTTCCAGTTAAATTATCTGGTCTTTTTCATTATCTTCTTTCTTCTGATATGGCTCTGAAGCTGTTTTGGTTTAGAGTTAACTTTTGCTTCTGTCTCATTCTCAAACTATCGTTCAGCATTTCTACTGTAGTATTTCCAAGCCTTTTTTTCTTGTTTTCCTTTCCGCTTCATCTTTTGGTGGAACAGAGCTCTCTCTGCTTTTGTCATTTCCCATTCTTCTGCGTATAAAGCTCTCTTCTACCTCTATGCCCCTTTCCAGTTGGGTACTCCATCGTTTCATTCGATGGTTTTCCTTCCAGTTCCCTTTCCCACTGCACTGCATTCAGAACTTCTCTCATGCCTTCAAAGATCCCTCTTCCTAAGTCTGGTTTCTCACGCCCTTCACCTGATGTTCTCTTCTCAATGATTAGCTTCACAGGGTATTCGAAATTCAGTGCCGTGAGGTTGCTATCACCTTGAGGGCTCTCATATTCTATTTCACCTATGTAAGGTGTACTTGTGGCAAATACTCTATCTAGTCTTGCTGACTCCTGGTCTCTCTCTCTCTCTCTCTCTCTAATATGCAGACAGTTTTCTCTAGCCACCTCCATCACATGGCCCTGCATGTTGACAGTTCCCCCATGTAGGTCCTGGTTCTTTAGATCTATTTGTTATTGAAACCAGCTATTATTACTAGCTTGGCTTTAACACTATAGCTTTCCTTGCTGCTCCTGTTATGGTGTCAACGTTTTTTTTTTTCATACTACTGTCTCTGTCTCCTACTGTTTGGTGGCGGGTTGTAGATCACTGCTACTACTACTTCAGGTTTCCCCCCCCCCCCTTCCTTACCGTCCGGAGATTGTCAAATATCTTATGAATTGACTCATTTCTGTTTCTCTCTCTCATCTCTTCAGAATTCCACTGATTTCTGATTAGCAGTGCCACTCCTCTTTCTTCTATCTCATTGCAGGATATCCTGACGGGAATATAGCATCAGTCATCATCATTTCAGTTAGCAGTGTCTCTGTGATAGCTATGGTGTGTACTTACCTGTTTATGGTTGCAGGGATCAAGTCACAGCTCCTGACGTGTGTGTGAGAAAGAGAGAGAGAGAGAGAGAGAGAGAGAGAGAGAGAGAGAGAGAGAGAGAGAGAGAGAGAGGAAAGAAAGAAGGCAGAGAATGAATAAGGAATGCTTCCTTCATTTGTTTTTAGGTTTCTTCACTTTCACTTGTGCATTCCAATTTCTCCTACCAAGTTCACTTCTAAGGGTGCGCCTTCTCCATGCCTTCCCTCCCCCCTCCCTTCCTCCCTCCCTCCCTCTCCTCCTCCCTCCCTCCATCACCCCTCCACTCCCAACGTCATCATCCTACACTCCCTCCCCTCCTCCCTAGATAACCCTTCACTCCCTCCCCTCTCTCCATCACCCCTCCACTCTCTCCTCTCCTCTTTCAATCACCTCTCTACTCCCACCCCCTTTTCTCTACATCACTCCTCCACTGCTCCTTTCCATCACCCTTCCTCTCCCTCCCCCTCCTCCCTTCATCACTCCTCTATTCCCTCCCCCTTTTCTCTCCATCATCCCTCCATCCACTCTTTTCACCTCTCCTCCCTCCCTTCCTCACCCTTCTCACTTCCTTCCCTCACTTCTACACTCCCCACCTTCACTTCTCCACTTCCCTCCTTCACCTCCACTATCTCCCCTAACTCCTCCATTTCCTCCCCTCATCTCTCCACTCCCCTCCCCCACGTTTCTACACCCCTCCCTCATCCCTCCACACCCTCTACATCCCACTCTCATCCCTCTACCCTCTATACCCCTCCCTCTCCATCTACACCCCTCCCACGCCCTCTACGGCCTCCTCTCCCCTCTACTCCCCTCTTGCACCAGTAAAGAACACACTAACCACTTAGGCCATAATATCCCCGTTTATTGACAAGTGCTCACAGGGTGAGGGGAGGCGAGCAGAGGACCCGGAATTAGAGGGGAAAGTGAGGGGACACTGGGACAAGGGGAGTGTCCACACTGGCTCCCACTCCCTCTGTGATTAACGTACACCCCTTATTGTGTATACGTACTGCTGCTTTGCTGGGGTGTGGGGTGATGTATGGGTGTTGGGGTGATGTGGGGTGGTGATTGTGATGGAGGTGTTGTGGTGGTCGTGGGGTGTGGCATTGCAGGTAGGTCAGGCATGGTAGGTGCCAGATCAACCAGGTTGTGATGGATATGTGGGGCAGCGGGCCACCAGCAGCAATAGCCTGGTTGATCAGGCAAGCACCAGACGAGCCTGGCCAAGGCCTGGCTCCGGGAGTAGAAAGACTCTCGGAACTCATCGAAGGTACATTAGAGGTAAAGGTAAATTGTTGCATGGTAGGTGGGTGTGGCGTTGTATGTGGGTGTGGCGTTGTAGGTGGGTGTGGCGTTGTAGGTGGGTGTGGCGTTGTAGGTGGGTGTGGTGTTGTAGGTTGGTGTGGCGTTGTAGATTGGTGTGGCATTGTAGAAGGGTGTGTAGATGGGTGTGGCGTTATAGGTGGGTGTGGCATTGTAGATGGGTGTGACATTGTAGATGGGTGTGGCGTTGTAGGTGGGTGTGGCGTTGTAGGTGGGTGTGGCATTGTAGGTGGGAGTTGCGTTGTAGGTAGGTGTTTCAAGTGTTTTCCAGGTTAATTTTACATTTTTCTCCCATTTCTCTCACTCTAGTAAGTTATGTCAGTGTTCAGATTTTGGACTCGGCCCTCAAGAACTTTCCACATATAAATTATCATGCGTCTCTCTCTGGCTCCTTTGCTCCATTGAGCACATATTTAGAACTCTGAGGTGTTCCCAGTAATTTAAATGAATTATTAGCACCATGAGGGTCATCAATGATCTCTGTATCTGTTCCTCTGATATCTCTCTAGCTCTGAAAATAGCCATCAACACTGATCAGTGTTCTAAGCGAGAGAGCACAGTGTCACCATTGGCACTATTTCTCTTTTTTTGAAAGTTCTCATTATCCATCCAGTCATTTTCATGGTTGTCGTGACATTTGCTTTATTTGTATTCTTTGGAAGAAAGGTCAGTTATTGTCTCTTTCGTTCTATCTGGTTATCCTCTTGAGCTTTTTGAGTTCTTCATTCTTTCCGTATCTAAGCAGCTAGAACGTATCACCAGTGAACGTCATGTTATTCTCCGCTGCCCACTGATAAACTTGGCTTATACATTCTCACAAATTTATGTGTTCTCTGCCGTGGTGGGTATGGGGATGTGCTGGGGCGGGATATTGGGTCGTCTATGGTATTACTAGGATGAAGTGGGATGTGGCTGGGTGACATTTGTGTAGTGGGTTGTGCAGAATGGACTTTGTTGTGGTTTACTTTAGATCGTACTGGAGGGTTCACTTCCCCGTGGCCCGGTGCCAGACCACGCTTCCTGGCTGACGGCCTGATCAATAAAGCTACTGGTGCTGGCAGCTTGCAGCTCAACGTAGACACCACAGCCCGGATTCTCAAGAACTGACTTGAGAAATTTATCCAGTTCCCTCTTGAAGACAACTAGAGGACTGCTGGTACTTCTCCTCATGTATGGAAGTTGTTGTAGAGTCTTGGTTCCTTCGTACTTGCTGATTTAGCTGTGTACTCCTCCTTTCTTTTCAGGGGGTGAATCTAGCACCGTCTGGTAAGTCTCTAGCTTTCCATAGGAGTGATTTTGGTGTGCAAATTTGAGACCAATCCCTTCAGAATTTTCCAGGTATAAATTATGTACCTTTCTCGCCTGCATTTCCAGTACAGTTCGATGGACTTACCTGGATTCACTGCACTCCGCGGCCCGGTCCCAGACCAGGCCTCCTGGTTGCTGGACTGATCGATCAAGCTGTTGGAGCCCATCTCCAGCAATCCAACATATGCACAACAACCTTCCCTCTTGAAAGCATCTAGGGATTTGTTGGTAATCCCCTTTATGTATGAAGGGAGTCTGCCAAGCCTCGTGTTGTTAGCATATTTTAATTTCAGTGTGTAGGTTTGGAACCAATCCCTCCAGTATCTTCCAGGTGTAAATTATGATGTATCTTTCTCGCCCTCATTCTAAGGAGTAGTTCTGGGGACTTCAAACGCTCCCAGCAACTTAGGTGCTTGTCAGAGCTGAGAAGGTTTTATGTACATTAATTATTTAACTGGCATTCATCCGAATTTATAAAGATAGTGAAGGTTCTCTGTACGTTCTCCAGATCTACAGTTTCACTTGCCTTGAGAGAATATCGTCTTTGAAGGTTCTAGTTATACAGGTTTCGAAGGTTCTAGTTATGTAGATTTTGAAAGTTATACTTATACAGGTTTTGCAGGTTCTAGTTATACAGCTTATCATTTTCCTTGCGGCTGTTATAATAACACTATTGCTGTGGGAGCTTCTGACATTATCACTCCTAAGTCCCTCCCATTATTCTTCTCTATAAAAATGGTTGACTTTGTTATACACACTGTTCCAGTTTTATTTCTTCAGTTGTTCTATAACGGAGCATCGGAAATTAGTCCTCATTGAACATTATATTTTCTTTGGCCCACTGGAAGACTGGAAGGCCACATAATTAACTAGTCCTATGTTGTGTAGTTTTAATGTAACCTTCCTTCCTATGTTGCCAGGTCCGCATACGATGCTGTGATGCGGTTTATGCGCGTGTTTGCGTGTGCCTCCGGCAAGATGAATCTTGTGTTATTTATTCCTAGGTCTTTTTGCTTGTTCTGTGTCTGGAATTATCTGTCTCTCAGTCTGTATGGTGTCTCTCCTCCCCCTTTCCCTCCCAGTTTCTTCTGTTTTCGTTCCAGTCTGTACCGTATCTGCTCTTCTCTCAACCACTTCTGTACTGTATCATCTTTCTTCCCCTTCCCAGTCTGTATTTCCTCTCTTCTTCCCCTCCTCTTCCAGTCTGTACTATCCCTCCCCTCCCAGTCTGGACTGTACTCCCCTCTCCCCTTCCAGCCTTTACTGTTTTTTTCCCTGTCTGTACTGTCCCAGCTCTCCTCTCCCCCTACCAGTCTGTACTGTCTCCAGGTAATAGTAACTCCAGCTCGCCTGGAACGACACCCTTCTAACTGTCGTGGCTACTGGACCTTTATTGGAATACTTGACGATATCCTCATTGCCTTATTGAAGTCTCCCAGCTCAGGTTGACACATTTCAGATACAATGTACGTAACCCTTCCCGTGTGATGGAATACGACAGGGTAAACATGGCTACCTTTTGTTCCATGTTATTTATCATAATTATCTTTTATTCTTTAGATATTCTTTGCTAACATTCTTTTATGGAGATCTTAATTCGTAGGGGATCATAAAGCGCCTGGGAAATTGGGACACAGACCCGATCCCAGGACACGGACGTTATCCCTAATAGTTTGGATCAAGATCCTTTCAACTGTATCAAGTATATTCACGAGGAAGATTCGTCTTCCCTAATGCAATGTTGATTCTCAAAAACTCCTTGTCTATAACACCCATGGCTCCTGATCTAAGGAAATGGAGCTATCTTTACCACCATAAGATCGAACCTGATTGCCTCGAATTATCCAGGCGCAGTACGACCCCTACGGGTTGTAACGCTTCCCCATGCATAAAATAACAATAACAACAACAACAATAATAATAATAATAAACACTAATATAAAAATAATAATACCTGGGTCCTTCCATTTGGATCAATAAAGGTATTTGGTTTGCCAGTTGGTGTTAGTATTGTGTTTGTAGGTAGTGATCAGGTGGGATCACTGATACACCCTTATCGATACTGTTGTTCGATTTTATAATAGGTATGTGAGGGGGAAGCAGAGGTGAGATGGGAGCACACGGTGTCAACACTATGTGAGTCACTATCGCCTTGATGGTACTGAACCTCCAGCATGCAGCCTGACTCATTCTCTCTTATTCTCTCACTCATTCTCTCTCTCTCTCTCTCTCTCTCTCTCTCTCTCTCTCTCTCTCTCTCTCTTTCTGTCTCTCTCTACTTGCTGTCTGTAATGACCTCAGAAAGTCCCTTTTCATGTTCGTCAACGTCTCCTCGGTAGTTTGGGCTCAGTACCGGACATATACCTGTTGACGACTATAATAATGTGTACAATAAAATGGTAAATGAAAGTATTATGAGTGGTTAGTTTTCCTTGTAGAAGGAGCCTAAATTAAAGTGAAATCCCAGAGGCCCTGAAAAAAAAAGAGTGAGAAAATTCTGTAGCCCCTCTTCAAGGTGGCGGCAGAGCAATGACCAAAATAATGTACCACAGACAGTATACATTAACTTCACACATCATAAAGTCTTTGGATGGAAGTTGACACGCCAACCTGTTTCTGTCACGTAGAGCAGGTAGATCATGCCTTTTCTACCTTTTAGATCTCTTGACAAAATTAATGAGATGGCAGGATGGCAGATGTGAGGTACATGTGACCGATTTCCAGAGAGTGAGTTATGTCACTGTGATTCATACGGTGGAATCTATTGCTACAGCAGAAGTATAAATACATAATATTCAACATACCATGTGTTAGCAAAAAGGACACAGATGCAACTAATGTGATATTTTATTGTGGCAACGTTTCGCTCTCCAGGAGCTTTGTCAAGCAGTTACGGAGACGTTTTGACAAAGTTCCTGGAGAGCGAAACTTTGCCACAATAAAATGTCACATTAGTTGAATCTGTGTCCTTTTAACTTAACATTTTGTCGGTGAATTCTATGTCGTGGAGACCGGCTGAGACCTTGAGATACTCCAGGTCTGAGACCAAGCCAAGGGATCGACCATAGGTAAAATACAGGAACCCACTCGATTATTTTCCTTGGCTGTAGTTGCGATAGTCTTGATAATCAGTAACAACTTGCGACAGGGTGAGCCTAGGTGCCCTTACGTTCCATTTCCGCTATGTTGAGTAGCTCGATCGAGTTTCGACTCTGTTGCAATGTTACTCTGACCGCCGTCCCACAGTTGAGGACTTGACATCTGTGGTCCACTGGAAGATTAGGTTCCCACCGGCTAAGTGATTGGCTGTGACCTCTGTGGATGCTGCTCTCATACATTCTCTCTCTCTCTCTCTCTCTCTCTCTCTCTCTCTCTCTCTCTCTCTCCCTTTCTGTTCTCTCTGCCCTCTTCTCCCGTCGTGTTCCCTCTAATTTTTCACTTCCATCTTCTCTCGTTATCCTCTGGGAAGGATGTCACATTCTCCTCTATACCAGACGTGAGAATCAGACCGAGAATTGGGAATGTGAGGTCGCTGATTTTACTTGGTAATTACCCGGGCACAAAGTTGTATACCCATCTGCCCACGTATTTTGTATGCTGATTCATCATGGCTATGAGTCGAAGACTTTCACTAAACCTGTAAATAATAATCTACCATTTGAATATTTGACGTCGTTTGATTTCATAAATAACATATTTTTCGATATATAAAATGTAATTACTATAATCATAATTATTATTATTATTAAACTTAGTTTATGCTATTTACTTTAATTATAAATAAAAATTCATCATATAATTGATATTATAAATGTTATAATGTTAATCCACTGATCAGTGTAGCCCCCTGGTGGCCATGTTGAGTACTAGTCTTTGTTTACTGATCAGTGTAGCCCCCTGGTGGCCATGTTGAGTACTAGTCTTTGTTTACTGATCAGTGTAGCCCCCTGGTGGCCATGTTTAGTATTAATGTTTATTTTCTGGACAGTGTAGCCCCCTGTGGCCATGTTGAGTACTAATTATTTACATAGCAATTTAGCCCCCTGGTGGCCAATTTGAGTACTAAGATTTATTTACTAGACAGTGTAGCCTCTGGTGGCCGTGTTGAGTACTAAGAGTGGTCTCAGACCTGCTTGCTACAAGACGAAAACTCTCGAAACCCGCTACAGCTAAACCATAAATCTGGTCGATCAGGCCATCAATCTGGTCGATCAAGTCATCTATCAGGTCGATCAGGCCATTAATCTGGTCGATCAGGCCATCAGTCTGGTCGATCAGGCCATCAGTCTGGTCGATCAGGCCGTCAGTCTGGTCGATCAGGTCATCAGTCTGGTCGATCAGGTCATCAGTCTGGTCGATCAGGTCATCAGTCTGGTCGATCAGGTCATCAGTCTGGTCGATCAGGTCATCAGTCTGGTCGATCAGGTCATCAGTCTGGTCGATCAGGCCATCAGTCTGGTCGATCAGGTCATCAGTCTGGTCGATCAGGCCATCAGTCTGGTCGATCAGGTCATCAGTCTGGTCGATCAGGCCATCAGTCTGGTCGATCAGGTCATCAGTCTGGTCGATCAGGTCATCAGTCTGGTCGATCAGGTCATCAGTCTGGTCGATCAGGCCATCAGTCTGGTCGATCAGGTCATCAGTCTGGTCGATCAGGTCATCAGTCTGGTCGATCAGGTGACTTTTTAAGTAGCCTACATTTTTTTACACTTCTCTTCTTTCCTGCTCTCTATTTCCTACCCCTCCCTCTGTTTCCCCTCACCTTCCCCCTCCCTCCCCTCTTTCCTTGTGCAGCTTAGCACTGTCATAACTCAACGTCTGATTCCCCCTCCCCCTCCCTCCTACCTTGTCATGTTGTAAAGGCAAGAGTATCGACCTTATGTAATGAAGCTATTAGCGTTATTTTAGCTCCTGGGCGCAGCTTAGCATTGTCTTGGCCAACTACCGTGCCTACGAGTCACAAAAGTGACCTTAAGACCGGAATCTCCAAGGGTCACTTTCCTTGGCGCTGGTCAAATGGTCGTTAAGCCGTTATTTCCCCAGAGGTATCGATTAACCGCCCCTCACCGGAACAACTGTTTAACTGCTCCTTCTTAGGGGAGGGGGAGATGGGGAGGAGGGGCGAGGAAGGACCGGGGAGAGGAGGGATCGAGGGGGAAAGGAGACTGGATAAGGGGGGATGGAGGGTTGGGAGTATATTTTAGGTAAGGAGGGGAGGGGAAGGAGGGGAGAAGAAAGGGAAGGGGTTAGAGTCTTAAGAAGGAGAATGGGGGGGTGAGTAGGGGAAGGGTTAGAGGAGGTAGAAGATGGAGAGTGAAGTGGGGGAGGGGATGGAGAGTGAGGGGAAGGGAGAACATGAAGTTTGGAGAGACTATGCGTAGGGAGGCGATAGAGAGAGAGAGAGAGAGAGAGAGAGAGAGAGAGAGAGAGAGAGAGAGAGAGAGAGAAGAAGATAGAGAGAGAGAGTACTCAATTGTGATTGCAGGGGTCGAGTCATGGCTCCCTTCACCTGCCCTCCCCTCACCTATCCTACCTCCTCTCCCCTATTTATTATAGCACTGTAAGATCCTCCTGGCTATAGTTCCTTCCAATACTATATTAACAGTAATAACTTCAATAAAAAAAACTAGATGCATATCGGTGGCAGCACGATCCAAGGAAAGTGACCCCTGTATTGCATAACCCCAGCCCTCTGTACCTCAGTGCAAGCGACTGGAATAGTGCAGAGTGCGGCAATAATGTAATTAAGTATCATCAATGACGGTTTGATATGAATCAGAAGAGTCATTCACAAGTCATCACATGGAAATTAATATCACAACTTCAATACAAAATGGCAAACTAGGACACACACAAGCCATTTCAAACCTTCCATTAACAAACAACAAATTTAAATCTAAATTGAAGAGGCATTATCTTTTTTTTTATCTCATAGAAACATATATCTTGAAAATAGGAAAGTCTATCCTCAATTTTTTTAAATGTCCTTAAAACAAATTCTATAAAATTCCATAAGAAAAAAATACAATTTGATTTTAATTTTAAGAAAATCCAGTTAATATAATAACGTTAAAATATGGGCAAATTATCATCCACACAGCACATAAATAATACAGAAATACTTCCAATTAAGGCACACCAGCGTTTAGGGTTTGAAGCCGATCGGAAGAGGAATTCCGTAGTTATTAGGAGGGGAAATAATTTAACAAAGCTGGCAAATTGAAATTTACACAGCTGAAAGTGAACACCAAATTTTCTTTTAATACACCCCACCAACGATGGAAGTTTGAAGCCTATCGGAAAAGGCATTCTTCAGTAACTGATCTGATTCCAACGATTCCAAGATTTTTAGCAATTTCAGCTACAATTTCAGACTTTCACTTGATGAGACTAAACTTAGGGTGTCATTCTTCTTACAGAACGTTAGTAGTTTGAAGCCGACCAGGCGAAGTGTTCTTCGGATATTGAATATACATATCACTCTATTTAACGAAATGAGCAAACTGAGACTTATGGCTTCCAATAACAGCGTGAGCCAGGGTGAAAAGTTGAAGCCGATCTGATGAACCATTCTCCAGTTTAGGCACAGATTCCAACTATTTCATAATAATAATAATAATAATAATAGTGATGATAATAATAATAATAATAATAATAATAATAATAATAATAATAATAATAGTGATGATAATAATAATAATAATAATAATAATAATAATAATAATAATAATAATAATAATAATAATAGTAATAATAATAATAATAATAATAATAATAATTAATAAGAGCTTAATAAAATAAAATACATGAAAAGGCTGAGCTGGTATCGCCAAGGCTGGCGCATAACTGGCAAACATGGCGTGAGAGGGGACATGATCCTGACATAAAAGATACTCGGCAAGAAGAAAACAAACACACACTTCAGCATGGTGAAAGAGCTGCTGTAACAACCAGACCGCTGTATGACTCACACGGGTTTAGCGCTTCTATTTAAATATAACAAAGAGGACAACATGAGGGAACCCCCCCACTCCTCGCCTCTCTCGTAGGGAGGGGGAGTGCCTTGATGATGATTAAGAGGGTCTTGATCCAAGGATTGTGACCTGCTCTCCTCACCCTTGGATCATACCTGATTGTTTTTCATTTCTTAGACAGGATTAGCATTACAAGATTAAATAATAATAATAATAATAATAATAGTAAAAATAATAATGATAATGATAATAATAATGATAAAAATAATAATATTTTGCAGGCGCTGTGTGATCCTTACAGGATTAGGTATTATTTGATTTTAATAATAAAAATATAATAATAATTATAATTATAATACACAGCTTAAATATGGAGGATAATTACAGGTCGTCACAACACTGATGATGTAACAAGATTTACCCGAAAAATGAAACTTAAAACAACACACACACAACAACACACAAACACACACACACACACACACACACACACATACACACACACAAACACTGGATAATAATTGCCATAAACTTTCATTTTATAAAAAACTGTTGTCAGACAGCTAACAAGAAGAACCCTTAAGGAGAAGAGCACTAAGGGTGATGCCTTGGCTAACACTGCGTATACGTCTTTATTTCCAGGCCTCCGGGAGCAGATGCGTAAGTGATACGCTCTATAATTAATCATTACCTGTTATAATTGCGTATGATTGTCATATATTTCCCTCGTAGCGTTTGTTTCTTGAATGATAGCACCAGAGGGAGGTGGGGAGGGGAGGGGAGGAGAATGGGAAGGGGGTCAGCGTAGATGGGTATGCTGGTTGGGGAGTTGATGAGACGAGAGGGGGTGGATAGGCTTGAGGAGGGAAGAGATGGATGAGGAGAGGGAGGAGGAGGGAAGTGGAGGGGAGTTGGATAGAGAGAATGGGGTGAGTGGAGGGATAGGGAAAAGGTAGATGGGGGAATTGAAGGAGGAGGAGAGTTGCAAGGCATGATTGAGGTTTTGATTGTATGATCTTAGATGGTAAATTGTGTATGTGTGTATGTATTCACCTACTTACCTATTTGTGGTTGTAGGGGTCGAGTGACAGCTCCTGGCCCTGCCTCTTCGCTGGTCGCTACTAGATCCACTCTCTCCCAGCTCCATGAGCTTTGTCGTATGTCTTCTTAAAGCTATGTATAGATCCTGCCTCCACTACATCAATAGTAAGAAAACGCTTTAGAATCAGCTGTCTAATTAGTGGACACTTCCGAATCAGTGGATGAAAACAAAAATTCAGAAAACAGTTTGGTTACAAAATAATATTTCTCAGTCTATAGAATGGTTATAAAAATATTTCTCAGTCTATAGAATGGTTAGAAAAATATTTCTCAGTCTATAGAATGTTTAGAAAACTATTTCTCAGTCTATAGAATGGTTAGAAAACTATTTCTCAGTCTATAGAATGGTTAGAAAAATATTTCTCAGTCTATAGAATGGTTAGAAAAATATTTCTCAGTCTATAGAATGGTTAGAAAAATATTTGTCAGTCTATAGAATGGTTAGAAAAAATATTTCAAAACAGTATTCTCTGTATTACTCTAGTTAGTTTTATACACACGGAGGTCCAACAGCACACACACACTCTCTCTCCTCTCGTAATATTTCCATAATTTTTTAAAGGGGTGGATCTGTAAACCAGCGGAAGGCCTCGGTCAGATGACCAAACACTCCAGTTGTGGGTCATCATTTGACTAAGACCAGCGTCAGGAAACCTAACCTAACCTAACCTAACCTAACCTAACCTAACCTAACCTTAACTTACCTAACCTTCCTCGCCTCGCGTAAGAAACTACAAACCCCAAAACTCATTTTACTGAGCCTGATTTTTTTTTATGTAATTTTAAGCTCGGGTTTCTTAACGCTTTCGGCTGTTTCAGATCCTATTGTCGTTAATATAAGTTTGGTTAGGGTTAGAATGGATTGGGTTAGGTTAATTTAAGATACATAAATCTATAAAAAAGTATATAGTGTCCGACAAGGAAAAAGCAGCGTCTAAAACCCAACCTTTGTCAATAGTGAAGGAAGGCGGAAGAATCACCTGAAAAAAACATTAAAACCAAAAAACCCACAATTTACCCCGTATAAACCATAAAAAAGTGAAAAAGGTTATATCTATACCAAATACGAGAAAATACTCAATAAAGATAATATACATACACTGGCTAGAATACGCTGTATACACGGACTGTGTAATGTATTTTTTTGGGCTATCTAATGCATTTTTTTGGAGTGTTATTACGTAAGGATCCTCATAATGGCTTTTCCGGACAGATTTTTTGACAAATTTGCGCGATAAAAAAAGAATCACGTTCATTGATGGGTAGATTACACTGTTTGCTGTTTAGGCCCGTTCATTAGCTCGACATTAACGGGGATTCTGTTGTCGTTTTGTGGTTAACAGGAGTGGGGAGTGGGAAGGGGAGGGTTGGGGAGGAGGAGGAGTTGACGAATGGAAAGAGAAAGAGGAGAAATGGAAAAATGTTGACGATGTTATTGTTAACAAAAGTTAACATAGGGTGAGATTAAACATGGGGTGGGGCCAACATATGTCGTGGTTAGCATAAGATGTGGTTAACATAGGGCGTGGTTAGCATAGGGCGTGGTTAACATAGGGCGTGGTTAACATAAGGGTGAGGTTATCATAACGTGTGGCTAAAAAAATGAGGTTAACATAGTGTGTAGTTAACACAGGGTTAGATTAATATCTCATAAGGTTAACATAATGTGAGGTTAGCATAAGGTGAGGGCATCATAAGGTGTGGTTGAAATATGCGCATTTAACATAGGTTGACGGTAAAGTGGGTGAGGTTAATATTGGACGTGGTTAACAAAGGTTGTGGTTAATACTGATCGAGTTTAGTAATGGTATATAAGCTTTGAAAATGGAAGAATTTAACAGAGTTTAACATCGGCTGAACTGCCCCTGAATAACATGAGAGGGTTAACACAAGTGACGCCGAGTTAACGGCTGATTGACAGGGTTAACACCGCCAAATTAACAGGGGGGAGAGTGAGTTCAGGGAGACACGGCAGATTAACTCCCCCGTGTGTTAATTAACACGGATGTGAGGGAGGGGAGGTGGTGGGGGTTGGGGTGGAGAGGGTATGAGAGAAGAGTGGGTGGGTAGGCAAGAGGGGAGAAGGAAAGGTAGTGAAGAGAAGAGGGAAGGGGAGGGGAGGTAGAGGGGAAACTAGTTAACACCCCAAGTTAACCTAACAATGACAGGTTTGACTCACCCACAGTCTCTTAGCGTCCAAGGTAATCAATATCTCTCTCTCTCTCTCTCTCTCTCTCTCTCTCTCTCTCTCTCTCTCTCTCTCTCCAACATATTCCCAAGGGAGAGAAGGTTACAAGAGGAAAGGTAGGGAGGGGCTGGAGAGGGGAAAGGTAGAGAAGGGGAATGTGGGTAAGAGAGATAGCATAGGGAGGGAACGTAGGGTGTGGGGGGTAGACGAAGGTAGGGGACGGGAGGGGAAGGAAGGTAGGAGAGAGGGGTAAGGGATGGGAAACTCGGGTTAATTACAGGTGTGTTGACCACACGTTTAATCATTGACCACAACCACCCAGTGGTGACCACTACCTGCGTCCCACAGTAATATTGACCACCCTCCCCTGCAGACCAGAGAGCACGCGCAAGATAAATATAATAAGTACATAGGCGTATATTGGAGTACATAGGCGTATATTGGAGTACATAGGCGTATATTGGAGTACATAGGCGTATATTGGAGTACATAGGAGTATGTGGGATTACATAGAAGTACAGGGGAGTTTATGGGCGTACTATACATGAGAATACATAGGACTATACGATAGTACTGTTCAAAGAAGTACAGGGTAATGATATACTTCAGAAGATCCCACTGTCAATATCAGGTCACTGCTCAGAACCACTAATTCTCTTTAGATAGTTTAGACAAGGGTGGCATAGCAGAAGTTCCTCTGAGACACAGACTCTTTGTTAAACAAGCTTTCATGAGACATTTCGCTCTGAGTAGACGAGCTTTAGCAAGTTAAACAGGCGACATGTAACGTTTGTACTTATATATACTCCTGGGAGTAGAAGCAAGCGAGATTCACGTACTCGTAGATTTAGGTGTGAGGACTCGTGGAACTACGCATCAGAAGCACTGATTAATTACGCTGAAATGTCGCTTGATATCGGACTGGCACCTGTACGCTACAGCACCATAGTTCTGTGTACTAATTACTTTCACTCCAAGAATTTTGGAAGTAATAACCACGACGTTCGCTCTTTTCTTTAACGTCTCTTACCTGGACCTGGCCACAGGCACCGCGCCCAATATTACCTGTGGAAAAAAAAGGAGGTCTGTCACAATCATTGTCTTATTTTGGGTTTGAAAAATTTTCTGGGTTCTTTCCAATCCCGAATGAAGTGTGAAGGAAAGTGTAGAGTTGCTAAGATGCTTCTTATTTAGCCTCATCTCTTTTTTTTTAAGTATCCAATGTTGTAGATCCTATAGGCTTCCAGAAAGAATCTCCGGCAGGAACTCCCCATTGAATTATCTTACCGTCGCGCGAGAAGTGTGTGAGGTCGCTTTCGCTGGCTGGCTTGCGGTGAACTATACAGAATTGCTGGTCTAGTCTGATAAGCTTGGCCGAGACTAAAGGTTCAAATGTGCTATGGGCTCAGAAACTACTTGAAATGTCCAAAGAGGACGATAACTGCGACAGTTTCAATTTCCTGCGAAAAATGTGAATATTGCGAGAAAAGTTATATATAAAAAAAAGGTGGAATAAATGATGTAGTCGTCTTCAAAACCCTTAGAGACTTCACCAGAAGAGGACACAGCAGCCAGGCCAACACACGTGCCAGAGTATACACCATTCCTCGTGGCAGATGTGACACATAACAGAGGAAACTTAATACAAACTAAACACCCGTTTACCTGTAAGACTCGCACTACCGACAATACAAGTGTTATTCGTCGCGATAAACATCTAAAATTATGGCATGGCATGGCATGGCATGGCATGGCACCAAGCTTGTCAGCAAGGGTACAAGGCCAGATGTCTTGTTAGAACGCCTTGAAATTGAACTAAAATGCATTTAGCTAAGCAAAACATTTGCACACATATTGTTACAGAGACAACTACCAACCCCACACTAGCCGGCATTTTCTGCCTAATTGACCAATGCACCTGGCGCATAGCTCCACTACCCACGATTTGTCATACTTAAATGATTTCAATCACCTCATCTTAACAGGGATCTCACCAGGCATCTCTTCTCCTATGATACTCACATATTTATACCTTCTGTGGGAATTAACAGAACTCTACTTCGAGCAAAACGTTGTCCCAATAAAACCGTGTTCTGCAAAACGTCTTTTCTTCGCTATTGTTGGCAATACGTTATTCGCGTCCGCAAGGCTCTCACCCCATCATCTCTCTTCCCCCCACCATCCCTCTTTCCATTTCTCCCTTGGATGGGGCAGGCCGTCCTGAGAGATGGTAATTCCTAAGTAATAGTAACTCAAGCTCTGATGGAAGTAAATTCTTAAAGCTCCCGTAGCTGGAATACTTGACGACTTACACATTGCCCTACTGAAGTCTCCCAGCTCAGGCTGACACTACTGAAGTCTCCCAGCTCAGGCTGACACTACTGAAGTCTCCCAGCTCAGGCTGACACTACTGAAGTCTCCCAGCTCAGGCTGACACTACTGAAGTCTCCCAGCTCAGGCTGACACTACTGAAGTCTCCCAGCTCAGGCTGACACTACTGAAGTCTCCCAGCTCAGGCTGACACTACTGAAGTCTCCCAGCTCAGGCTGACACTACTGAAGTCTCCCAGCTCAGGCTGACACTACTGAAGTCTCCCAGCTCAGGCTGACACTACTGAAGTCTCCCAGCTCAGGCTGACACTACTGAAGTCTCCCAGCTCAGGCTGACACTACTGAAGTCTCCCAGCTCAGGCTGACACTACTGAAGTCTCCCAGCTCAGGCTGACACTACTGAAGTCTCCCAGCTCAGGCTGACACTACTGAAGTCTCCCAGCTCAGGCTGACACTACTGAAGTCTCCCAGCTCAGGCTGACACTACTGAAGTCTCCCAGCTCAGGCTGACACTACTGAAGTCTCCCAGCTCAGGCTGACACTACTGAAGTCTCCCAGCTCAGGCTGACACTACTGAAGTCTCCCAGCTCAGGCTGAAACTACTGAAGTCTCCCAGCTCAGGCTGACACTACTGAAGTCTCCCAGCTCAGGCTGACACTACTGAAGTCTCCCAGTTCAGGCTGACACTACTGAAGTCTCCCAGCTCAGGCTGACACTACTGAAGTCTCCCAGCTCAGGCTGACACTACTGAAGTCTCCCAGCTCAGGCTGACACTACTGAAGTCTCCCAGCTCAGGCTGACACTACTGAAGTCTCCCAGCTCAGGCTGACACTACTGAAGTCTCCCAGCTCAGGCTGACACTACTGAAGTCTCCCAGCTCAGGCTGACACTACTGAAGTCTCCCAGCTCAGGCTGACACTACTGAAGTCTCCCAGCTCAGGCTGACACTACTGAAGTCTCCCAGCTCAGGCTGACACTACTGAAGTCTCCCAGCTCAGGCTGACACTACTGAAGTCTCCCAGCTCAGGCTGACACTACTGAAGTCTCCCAGCTCAGGCTGTCACATTTCAACCATATGTGTGACCCATCCTGTGTGACAGAATATGACATAAAAATAGTGTAAGCTTTTGTTCCCACTAAGTAACTGTCATACTGAATAGGGTAGTAGCATACTGCTGATGTATTCAGTTTCGCTAAAAAAAAAAATCCATTATTCTTCCTCTATCATCCCTCTCCCTACCATCCTACTTCCCACCAGCCTTCTCCCCGCCAACCCTTCTCCCCAACAGTCCTCTCCCCACCAGCCTTCTAACTGACCAAATAATCAATGATTGGAAGGGATCGATAGATAAAAATATAGGCTTCCATACACTCTTCCTCAAGGGACGGCGCTCATGCCAGTTCTTTTTCCGCATCCTCATATCTGACGATATTAGAATTTGCACGAAAGCGCCATCCATTGAAGCCACCTTTGATATACCTTTGAAGAGTTTCGAGAGTATCTACTCTCTGAGCCCGGCCATGGGCCAGGCTCGTCTGGTGCTTGCCTGGTCAACCAGGCTGTTGCTGCTGGAGGCCCGCTGCCCCACATATCCATCACAGCCTGGTTGATCTGGCACCTGGTGAAGATATTTGTCCAGTTTCCTCTTGAAGGCTTCTACACTGGTTCCAGCTGTGTTTCGGATATCTTCTGGTAAGATGTTGAATAGTCTGGGACCCCGGATGTTAATACAGTGCTCCCGTATTGTCCCCACCGCACCCCTGCTCCTCACTGGGTTTATTTTACACTTTCTCCCATATCTCTCACTCCAGTATGTTGTTATGGCAGTGTGCAGATTTGGGACCAGGCCCTCAAGTACTTTCCATGTATATATTATCATGTATCTCTCTCTCCTCCGCTCCAATGAGTACATGTTCAAGACTTGAAGGCGTTCCCAATAATTTAGATGTTTCAATGGCTCAATGTGAGCCGTAAACGATCTCTGGATTTGTTCCAGCTCTGCTATTTCTCCTGCCCTGAACGGGGCCGTCAGCACTGAGCAGTATTCTAAGTGAGGGAGCACTAGCGATTTGAATAGTGTCACCATCGGCATTATTTCCCTTGTTTTGAAAGTTCTCAATACCCACCCCGTCATCTTCCTGGCTGTTGTGATCTTTGTCTTGTTATGGTCTTTAAACGACAGATCAGCAGACATAATTATTCCCAAGTCCTTTACGTGTTCCTTTCGTTCTATGTGGTGACCCTCTTGCGTTTTGTATATAGTGTTCCTTTTGAGTTCTTCATTTTTTCCATACCTAAGCAGCTGAAACTTATCACCATTGAACGTCATGTTGTTCTCCACTGCCCATTGGAAGACCTTGCTTATGTCCTCCTGTAATTTTTCAGTGTCCTCTACCGTAGTGACTTTCATGCTTATTTTAGTGTCATCTGCAAATGATGATACAAAAGTGTGCTGGGTGTTTTTATCTATGTCTGCTATGAGGATGAGAAACAGCAGAGGTGCCAGGACAGTGCCTTGGGGCACTGAGCTTTTGACCTCGCTGATGCTGGATCTTTCCCTGTTCACTACTACTACTACTACCAAGACGGTATAAACCAGGTCTTCAAGTGGGCCACAGAAAATATGTGATGCTCACTGACGACGAATTCCAGTTACTCGGCTGAGGAAAAAAATGAATTAAAACCTAGAACTAAGTATCTACCTACCTGGAATCTATCTGGAACGTGGCCTGGTTCCAGACCAGGGCTTCCAGTGAATGGCCTGATCAACCAGGCTGTTGGTGCTAGTCTAATGAAATCCAACATAAGCACCACATCCCGGTTGATCATATACTGATTTGAGAAATTTGATCAGTTCCTTCTTGAAGACAACCAGGGGCCTGTTGGTATTTTCCTATATGTATGAAGGGAGGACGTTGAAAAGTCTTGGCCCCTTCACACTTGAGTTTTCCCCTTAGTGTACTCGTTGAATTCTCTGCTTGGCATTGGGATATTTTGCACCGTCTGCAAAGCCTCTTATTTTTATGGGGAAGGATTTGCGTGTGCAGATTTGGGACCAGTCCTTCTTGAATATTCTAGTTGTAGAATTGCTTCTCACATACGTTCCAAGAAGTACAGGTCGAGAGAATTCAAATGTTCCCAGTAATTTACGTACTCTACTGCAGGTCTGCAATTTTGCCCGCCTTGAACTAAACTGTAAGAGTACATCAGTACTCCATCCTAGAGAGAACAAGTGACTTAGAGTATCATCATTATCTTGGCATCCCTTGTTATCCAGTCTGTCATTTTCCTTCCGGTAGTGACAGTGCCACTGTTGTGATCCTTGAAGGTGAGATCTAACATGATCAGTTCAAAGTCTCTCACATTAGTCTTTACGCTTTACTGAGTCATTCGATTTTTTTTATTCTCCGTTCCAATCTTTATTTCCTCAAATTTACATAATGGAGTAACAGAAACTTGTCCTCACTGAACATCATATTGCCGTCGATGGCCCACTGGAAGACTTTGTTTATATCCCCTTGCATCTATGTCAGATATGAGAATGAGAAAGAAAACAGGGACCAGTACTGTGTCCTTCATTGGGGCAGAGAAAGAATGTGATAATGCCAAATATTACATTCAAGTATCACAGTCTTACCATCACAAATGCAAGGAAAATGATACGCTGGAGAACTAGAACCTTCAAAACTAGAAACACCAAGCCAGTCATGACACTTGTTAAGTTACTTGTTCTTCCTAGACTGGAATATTTCTGGAAACTAAGAGCTCCTTTCATGGCAGACGTAATGACAGATCAGAAGAATGTACAGAAAACTTTCATCGCCCGTTTAAATTCAACCACATAAATTATTGGGAACACAATTAATGGATAAATACAGATATCGCTGGTTAAAACCATTGAAGCATTGAGTCTACTGGAATGCCTCACGGTACTTGGAATTTACTCTCAGGAGCAAATACGAGATACCCGATAATATATACATGAAAGAAACTTGAAGGCCTTGTTCAAAATCTGTACACTACCATAACAACGTACCGGAATGAAAGATAAGGTTGGCACTGTAAAATAAACCCAGTGAAAAGCTAAGGCTCCATGAGCACACTAAGATCCGTGATCCAAGATTATTCAACCTGGAAACACCAGATATCAGAAACGTTGCCGGAACAAGTGTAGAGGTTTTTAAGAAAGTGGGTCAGTGCCTCCACCAGGTGCCATTTCAACCAGGCTATGATGGCTCTGTGGGCTAGCGGACTGCTAACAGCAACAACCTGGTAAAAAGGCATTCAGTAACCCTGGTCCCAGGCTGGGCCGAGAGACTAGAAAAACTCTGGAAATCAGTCACAGATACATCACAGGTATAAATCATAATTCTCGTGTAATACACACACACACGCACATGCACACACACACGCACATGCACACACACACGCACATGCACACACACACGCACATACAAAGAGTAACTATAACTAGAGTTGAGTTAATAAACCAAGAGAGTTAGCCAAGACTCAGTAGTTATGTCAACATAGTTAAACGTGGTCAGTGTAAGTCACTAGTCCCATCCTCGACCACTCTGAAGGTCGTTAGCCACTAACTACCCAATTATCGATTGCAATACTTATTGACTTTGTGTTAGGGAGTCGACAACACTGAGACCCCCACACGTTTACTGTGACTCCCCCACGATCACTGTGACTCCCACACGTTCACTGTCACTCCCACACGTTCAGTGACTCCCTCACGTTCACTGTGACTCCCACACGTTCACTGTCACTCACACGTTCACTGTCATTCCCACACGTTCACGGTGACTCCCCCACGATCACTGTGACTCCCACACGTTCACTGTGACTCCCACACGTTCAGTGACTCCCTCACGTTCACTGTGACTCCCACACGTTCACTGGTCATCAGCACAGTTATGGCAGTGGTAGAAATTATTGATTTTAATTACATTAGCGATAAAAATGTATTTATGACGATAGTAAAGAAAGTGACGTTAATGATAAAGCTAAGAAGACCGGTAAAGATAGTGATTGTAATGATATTGAAAATGATATTGATAATATGTGTGTGTGTGAGAGAGAGAGAGAGAGAGAGAGAGAGAGAGAGAGAGAGAGAGAGAGAGAGAGAGAGAGAAGTGTAGTAATTTGTCTCTCCCTGTCCGTATAATATTCTCACACCCAGAGTATTCTTCTACTGTAGTACACTACCACTACTACTACTACTACTACTACTACTACTACTACTACTACTACTACTCTTTTCTCTTTTCCCTTGAAATCATTTCTTTTCAGTCCTCCCTTAGCTTCGTTTTTAGTACAAAACCTCCCATTTTCCCCCAGGTGCTGTATGACCCGTACGGGCCTAGCGCCTCCACAAGAAGGGTCTGTTAAGTAAAAGGACACAAATGCAACTAATGTGACATTTTATTGTGGCAACGTTTCGATCTCCAGGAGCTTTGTCAAGCCGTATCGTCTGCTTGACAAAGCTCCTGGAGAGCGAAACGTCGCCACAATAAAATGTCACATTAGTTGCATTTGTGTCCTTTTACTTAACATATTGTCGGTAATTCTACCAATATTATTACAAGAAGGGTTTTCCTAGCAAGGCCCAGTAGGCCTATCACAGTGCTCTTCCATTTTTTTTTTTTTAGATTTTACCTTCGAAGATGCTAATTTATTGAAAATTTTGAGCAGTACATTATTATGATTATTATTATTATTAACTATTATTATTATTAACTATTATTATTATTATTATTATTATTATTATTACCTATTATTATTATTATTATTATTATTATTATTATTATTATTAACTATTATTATTTATATTATTATTATATTATTATTATTATTATTATTATTAACTATTATTATTATTATTATTATTATTATTAACTATTATTATTTATATTATTATTATTATTATTATTATTATTATTATTAACTATTATTATTATTAACTATCATTATTATTAACTATCATTATTATTATTAACTATCATTATTATTGTTAACTATTATTATTATTTGATTGGTATAGAGTAAAAATCTTGAAAGCATTCTTAGAAGACTGTTTAGGCAGCCAATAACTCTTCTGAATTTTTTAAAATGGAATGGTTTTTAAGACTTGCATGTTATTTATAACTAGTAATTTTCCCCTTAGGGAGGAATTACTAAAGAATTATTGAAGAAATAAAGAATTATTAAAGAAATAAAAAAATGGTAATTCAGTTGCTTCTATGTATTCATTTTTTTTTTTACTATTAACAAAATATAACATTGATTAAAATAAATGAAAGTATTTTTAGAAAGCTTGTTCAGAGTATTATCAACACTGAAAAAATAGATAATTGGAAAAATAACATCATTTATCATTACTACTGTACCTTATAAGCAACATATGAAATGTTGCAGTAAAATTATGAAACGCAAAATATAAAATATTATAAAACAGATCAAATATAAAGAAAATGAAAATTCTTAGTGAGATTTTTTTTTGGGTTGATCTATTGGTAAGAGGAAATTTTTATATCAGGTTTGTGTTTTTGGTTATTTCGAGAACTATGAATGCACCAAAGAATTTCATTAGTAAGTCTACTTTACTCAGACTTGCCAAACCTCATCGCATCGATGTTAATATTGTCATTACTTAAACGTTTCAGAACTCAATTTTCTGGAAAATTTTCTGCGATGCTCCGGTCACTAACAACTCTCTCAGTATTTGTCAAGTTTACTTCTTTTAGGTCGACAAATATTTGCCTCCAAACTGAGCAGCTTTGCAAATCAATTGCATCTCAAAAGTATCCAAATATATTCACTGCATCCATTGCAAATGCAGCTTATCCAACTTTGCACTGTCTGCAAAGTTGATGAATTTTTAAATTTCATCAAATGATGTTACATTTGGTTGGGTCAGACTATATTTATTTCCAACATATCTTTTTTTTTTATTATTGAAATCTGGCAAGAGTAAAATATGGTTAGAAATGAGACTAAGAAAATCTTGGGGCGGCAGTTTCGCCTGTCACCTTGGGCACTGTGTCATAGTCCGGCACTCCTGCACCTAGAAACTAGGCCCCAAAAGGGTTAACATTATATCTGGATACATATTTGCAATTCATGTTTAATATCTTCCCAGGGAATTTAGGTTATTTGCTAATTAATTGGAGTGCATGTGGTGAGAAAGAGACAGTTTCAGAGAGGAACTTCATTGAGACGTCTCGCCTGTGGACAGGCTTCTTCAGTCAGTCTCAGTAAAGTATCTCACTGCAACTGTGTCTTTCTCAATCGGCTTTGCGCTGTTCGTCTCTAACTGGAGGACGTCATGTAACCTGAGCTCTTCTTCTCCCCGGCAGGAAAGAGCTTCAACCTGTCGATCATCATCAGCACGGCGCCCATGCAGATGACCACCCTCACTAAAGCCATCAAGGTGACGGTGGATGGCCCCAGGGAACCACGTAACAAGTCACGTGAGTGGATAGTGGGTAGGTGGATGGGTGGAGAGTGGTGGGTGAATGCGAGTGGTGTGTGGATGGGTAGTGGATGAGTGGAGACTGGAAGTTTGATTGATGGATGAGGGGGGAGAGAAAGGTGGATGGATGGGTGTGGTCATTCTAGACCTTAAAATAAGGTTAAAACCTATAATAAGGAAAGTAGTGAAATGCATATTCATTCCAACAAACAAAACACACAAAAAAGTGATTATTAAATAGATCAAAATTCAGTCTTAAACAAGTACAGTGGTGAGGTACCCCAAGGTACGGTCCTGGCACCTTTCTTTATTTTCTAATTCTCATAATGTTCTCACGCCTAAAATACTATCCTGTGTTCACATTTACTTTTGTGGTGGGAGAGACATCAGAGCTAGAAAATCTACAGAGATTATTTACTGTTAGAATAGTCATAAACTATCTAAACTGCTGAGAATACTACTCGGAATACTGCCGGAACAAAACTACAGATTTTCGAGAGGAAACTGAACCACTGTCTCCTTCAAATTATTATCAGCCGGATTATGATGTGCTATTTGGGCCTGCTGGCAGTTAGCACTAACAGCTTGGCTAAGCGGGCGATCAACAAGCCTGACCTGGGACAGGGCTACGAGACAGATCGTAGATATGTCACAGGTTTGTAATCTCAGGGATGGAAATGAAAGGCATCTAGTCATATATACATGGAAAATACTTGACCAGGTCCCGAGTCTGCACAGCTCCAGTGCCAGTGGCAGGGGTGCCACTGGCACTAATAAACAACATGCGATGTGAGACACCTCTAGGTTGTAGCAGCAGATGTAATATTGCTGCCACAAATGGAAATTTTTTAAGAGGAAACTGGACCACTAATTATCCTTCTTACCTGAAGGATGATTCTGAGCGTCAACGCCCTCGCGGCCCGGTCGCAGACCAGGCTTTTCCGTGGCGCAAAACTTGATCAGCCAGTCAGTTACTGCTGGCCTCGCACAGTCCAACGTACTAACCACAGTCAGGCTGGAGATTTCAGCCTTCCAAATGTTAAATGAAAAATAGTAGCCAACAGCATTATTCCGGATCTAGAACCTGGAAACACATTGGCCGTGAGACTTATTGGAGTTCTGTGAAAAGTTTGGTTTGGCTCAGCAATTGTAGCTGAAAATACACTAGACTTGATGTATGACCATCAAGTCTAATGTATGACCAGTGTATGAACAGTTAAATTCAGAAGCAAAGTTTGTAAATTGTAAAAAATATAAATGTTTTGCGGAGGAAGTCGGAAAGGACAAAAAAAGACCGTAAAACATAAATAAAATGGATACTGGATTTCTTAAAAACAAGGAAGATAATCTGAACCGAGAGATCACTGACACAGAGCAGAAACTAAGACGTTTACACGAGACGGAAGAAACACAAAGGGAGCAAAAAGCCATCCACGATATTGCAAATCCTAAATACTCGTATTTGCATACAGACGTAAAATCCAAGTCAAGACCCACTTGCAGAACTGGCTCATTACTCACAGAAAGTTTAACAACGAAAAAAAAGAAAAAAAGATATGAAGAAATTTTAAAAAGATCAGTATGAATTAATGTTGAGCAATGCATTAAACGAGAGGGAAGTATACGGATTGTTTACCATTACCTCTGCTTCAATACCAGGCTTGTCTGGTGCATGCAAGGTCAACCAGACTGTTCCTACTGGCGTCCGCTGGCCCTCATAGCCATCACAGCCATTCTCATCTGGCACCCCTTGAAGACTTCTACACTTGTTTGTCCCTGCAGTGTTTCTGATATCTTCTGGTAAGATCTTGAATAGTCTGGGGCCAGAAATGTTGATAAAATGTTTTCTTATTGTGCCCACGGTGTCCCTTTTCACTTCCTCCTATATCTCTCACTACAGTTTGTTGCTATGACAATGTGCAGATTTGGGATTAGGCCCTCGAGTACTATCTCTCCACTCAAGCGAGTACTTATTAAGGACTCTTACCAGAAGATATCAGAATACCGGGTGAGTGTAAAAGTTTTCAGGAGGAAATTGGACAAGTACCTTCACCGAAATGTCAGATCAACCCGGCTGTGATGTATATATGTAGCCAGCAGCAACAGCCTGGCTGACCAGGAAACCACCAGACAAGCCTGGCTCAGGGCCGGGCTCCGGGAGAAGGAAAATTTGAAACTCATCAGAGATATACTCTGATACACGAAGAAGAAATCACATGCTGCTCTTTCGCATCGTCCGTTTAGGACCATACCAAAATTAGCATAAAAATCGCCTCGATTAAAGACTTTATAAGCGGATATCCACAAAATCTTAAAGTGGTCAATAGAAAATAAGACGAAGTTCAATAGTGACTAATTCCAACTGCTGAAATATGGAAAGAATTAAAAACTTAGTAACGACAATAGATAAACAAATACAGGAGGACAATTTCACAGAACAAAAGGAACATATAAAAGACTTGGGCATAAGAATATCTGATGACATACCATTTAAAGAACACAAGGCAAATGCGTGAAGCCGGAACTTTGGAAGTAATAGAAATAATGTCAATGGTGACATCATTCAAATCACGTGTGCTCTCTCGTTCAGAATTTTGTTCAGTGTTGACGGCTCCGTCGTTCAAGGCAAGATATAAGAAAAACACTTAGGGCCTCCTTAATCTCTTGAGCGTTTGTTCACATGTCGTTTACTATAACTTGTGGGTATTATATGCCAGGTTGTCAACACAGATAACGGGACTGGAAAATGTACAAAGATCGATTACAATTCACACAGAGTCAATAAATCATTTAAACTACCGGGAACAAGTCAAAGTTCTGGGAATGTTATCTGTGGCAGACACTTGAGGACCTTGTCCCAAATCTGAACACTGTTCCAACAACGTACTGCACTGCCAGCAGCTATCAGAATTATTGCCGGTAGAAGTGGATGGATAGATAGAAATGGGTGGTGAGTGATAGGAGGGAGGATATGTCGAGAGTGATAGAGACACTGGAAAGGGGGAAGAATTTAAAGAGAAGGAGAATTGACAAACAGAAAGTGAAAATAAATGAAAGAAAATGAGAAATGGGAGAAGCTGAGAGCTTTGAGAAACATGGGGGGAAAAAATAATAACCATGAGAACAGTGAAATGCAAAATAATGGGAAGAGTATACAAAAATGAAATAAATAAAAAAAATAGAATGGGACGAAATGATGAGAACAGTGAAAATGAAAAGAGCTGTAACTTGGGAGTATAAGACGCAGGATAAACCAGGAGAGCCGAGAGTAACGGAGAATCTAAGAGGAGGAAATTTGATGCTCTGAAATGAGGCGAGAGAAACTGGGAAGAGGAGGAGGAAGGAGACAAGAGAATGGAAGGCTGTGTATCAGTTGGACGTGGGAGCTGTACACCAACATGTCACCGTGATAGGTTATACCTCACTAGTCCACACACACACACATATATACGCACGCATGCGCGCACATACATACGCACAGACTTTGTACATTTCTCAGTGTTTGAGGTCGTGTATGTGCCTGTCTTTGGCTTTAGTTACCATTTGTCAAAGGTACTTGTCGATAGATACTTATCGTGTGTTTGAGTGTGCGTGCGTGCGTGTGTACTGACCTATATGTACTCGCCTACATGTGGTTGTAGGGGGGTCGATTCACAGCTCCTCACTCCACCTCTTCTCTGGTCGCTACTAGGTCCCCTCTCTCCTGGCTACAAGAGAATTGACGTACCTCTTCTTCAAGCTACGTATTGATGCTGCCTCTACCACTTCATTCTCTAGATTGTTCCACTTCCCGACAGCTCTAAGGCTGAAGAAATACTTCCTAACATTCCTCTGACTCATCTGAGTTTTCAACTTTCAGTTGTGCCCTCTTGTTTCTATTTATCACCTCTGAAAATTCTGTCCCTGTTTTTGTCAATTTCTCTCACTATTTTGTATGTTGGTGCCATATCCCCTTAGTCCTCCTGTCCTCCAGTGTCACCAGGTTGAATTCCCTTAACCTCTCCTCGTAGGACATACCCCTTATCTCCGTGACAAGTCTTCCCCAATTTCTTGACGTGCTTGACCAGATGTGGGTTCACTACTGGTGTTGCGTACTCCAGTATTCCTGCCGTACAGTGTAGTGTCGTGAATGACTCTTTAGATGTCGAAACGCTACCAGACGCGCATTTGCTGCAGTAATTATGTCTGATGTGCGCCTCAGGGGATATGCTCGGTATGATGCACACCACAAGACTCTTTGACCCCCTAGCCTGTACTCCAACTGTAGTCTTTGTCCTTCCCCAAGCCTGCAGCCTGTCCTGATCCATTTATAGCCTTTCCTGGTCCTCTTCGTGTGTGTGTGTGTGTGTGTGTACTTACCTAGTTGTACTCACCTAGTTGTGGTTGTAGAGGTCGATTCACAGCTCCTGGCCCCGCCTCTTTACTGGCCGTGTGTGTGTGTGTATTCACCTATTTGTGGTTGCAGGGGCTGTGTGTACGTGTGTACTTGTCCGATTTTTGTGTGCGTTTGTTTGTGCTTCATGTCGTGTTACTGTGTGTGAGTGTGTGTGCATATCTGGCGTGTATTTATGTATATGCTGATGTCCCTGCGCGTGTTTGTGTTTGATTGTTTGCATGCATACATGTGTGTGTGTATACGTGTGTTTGTTTATGAGTTTGATTTTCCTGGAATGTGTTTTTGTGAATGTTTGTAGATGCATACGCATGTGTATGAATGTATATATTTTGCCCCTCAGGATTGTATTTACTCACAATAAGCTTCATTAAGTGCCATGAATATACTCATTAACATACTAACATACTCATTAATATACTCATTAACATACTAACATACTCATTAATATACTCATTAACATACTAACATACTCATAAATATACTCATTAACATACTAACATACTCATTAATATACTCATTAACATACTAACATACTCATTAATATACTCATTAACATACTAACATACTCATTAATATACTCATTAACATACTAACATACTCATTAATATACTCATTAACATACTAACATACTCATTATTATACTCATTAACATACTGACATACTCATTAATATACTCATTAACATACTAACATACTCATTAATATACTCATTAACATACTAACATACTCATTAACATACTAACATACTCATTAACATACTAACATACTCATTAACATACTAACATACTCATTAATATACTCATTAACATACTAACATACTCACTAATATACTCATTAACATATTAACATACTCATTAATATACTCATTAACATACTAACATACTCATTAATATACTCATTAACATACTAATATACTCATTAATATACTCATTAACATACTAACATACTCATTAACATACTAACATACTCACTAATATACTCATTAACATATTCATTAACATACTCGACAACATACTCATTAACATACCCTTTAACATACTCATTAACATATGCATTAACATATTCATTAACATACTCATTAACATATTCATTAACATACCCTTTAACATACCCTTTAACATATTCATTAACATATTCATCAACATATCCATTAACATACTCATTAACATACTCATTAACATACTCATTGACATACTCATTGACATACTCATTGATATACTCATTGATATACTCATTGACATACTCATTGACATACTCAATAACATATTCATTAATATATTCATTAACATATTCATTAACATATTCATTAACATATTCATTAACATATTCATTAACATAAACATTCTCGTAAACACAAATATACGCATAAACATACGTCTTGAAAATAGTTAACATTCTTTAGTCATTGTTTTTCTTTGTTTCATCTTCTTCTTCACCTTCGTCACATTACCTCATTTTCACTCATCATGATGTCCAAGAATTTCCTCTTATCTCTGTTATCTCCCCTTACAATTATCACCTGTTTGCCGTTATCACCTTGATTCCTGTTTTCCTTCTCACCTTCTCCCATTTTCCTTCTTTCTTTTTCCCTTTCTTCTTCCTCTTTCATTAGCTTTCCTTCTCTTTCCTTCTTCCTTCGTCATCCTTCCTCCTGCATTCTTTTCTTTCCTCTGCAATCTTCCTTTTCCTTCCGGCTCTTTCCCAGTTTCCTCTTCCTTTTTTCATATTACACTTCCATCCCTGCTCTTCACATTAGTGGACGGATGATCGAGCCTCCAACACTCCTTGCCTTGAATGATCCACACGAGTTTAGCGCTTCACGTGGATAAACTAATGGATTGCGTTTAAATGAAATATTTCATTGACAGTCCCACATTTTCAACCCCTTCAATCCCTTCCTCAACCCCTTCAATCTCTTCCTCAACCCCTTCAATCTCTTCCTCTCCCCTTCAATTCCTTCCTCTCCCCTTCAATCCTTTCCTCAAATCTTCAATCCTTTCTTCAATTCCAACCTCTCCCCTTCAATCCCTTCCTCTCCCATTCATTCCCTTCATTTCCCCTTCAATCCCTTCCTCTCCCATTCAATCCCTTCATTTCCCCTTCAATCCCTTCCTCTCCCATTCAATCCCTTCATTTCTCCTTCAATCCCTTCCTATCCCATTCAATCCCTTCATTTCCCCTTCAATACCTTCCTCTCCCATTCAATCCCTTCATTTCTCCTTCAATCCCTTCCTCTCCCATTCAATCCCTTCATTTCCCCTTCAATCCCTTCCTCTCCCATTCAATCCCTTCATTTCTCCTTCAATCACTTCCTCTCCCATTCAATCCCTTCATTTCCCCTTCAATTCCTTCCTCTCCCATTCAATCCCTTCATTTCCCCTTCAATTCCTTCCTCTCCCCCGTCAACATAGCAACCAACCTCTCCTCTCCTTGTCAGCAGCGCAGCTAATCTCCCTTCTCGTCTCCCCAGGTCACCCTGGGTGGGGTTTCCACCTGGGTTATCACCCGTGGCTGGACTCGCACCTCTCAGCGCTGGGATACAACCTGGGACTCACAGCCTTCAACCCCCTAGCGCACACCAAGGCCTTGGAGCTAGCCAGAGGTGAGTACCTGTTGAACCCTGGTTCAGTTCCTCTTGAACCCTGGTTCAGTTCCTATTGAAATCTGGTTCAGTTCCTATTGAAATCTGGTTCAGTTCCTGTTGAACCCTGGTTCAGTTCCTATTGAAATCTGGTTCAGCACCTGTTGAACCCCTTTTTCAGTTCCTGTCGAATCTTGTTGACCCAGTGTTAAACATTGCTGAATATCGTTGAACCTTACTGATCCTTACTTTCCCAACGTGAACCTTTGTTGAACCTTGCCTCACCCCTATTGAGTTTGCAAAAATTGCACAACCCAGAACAGCTTGAGATTAGAAAAGGTCGCTCATTCTTCTTGCAACTATTAGACCATTACATGGTCCTGGGTCCACCAGAAGACAAAATCCAGAGGTTGTAAACAAAGACTTTGCCCTAATCCACTGGGACCTGGTCAAGGACTGGCCCACGGGGGCGTTGACCCCTGGAATACCCTACAGGCAGGCAGCCTTCGGTGGGTGCGATCATGGTGTAACAGTGTGCTAAAGGAATAACTGGAAGAATGGTCAGATGGGTTTTCAACGTTCTAACAAGCAGAGACGCAAAGAGTAATAGTAAACAAGAGTTAAGACAGAGACTGCCACGCTGTGAGGATGTACTCGCCCCTATCCTTTTTATCCTCATCCTCATATCCAGGATAAACAGGGACATAAATCATTGCAGCGATGCTAGAATTTGCATGAGAATTGCATCTTTGTAGGACACTACAAATCTCCAAGCGGATATAAGCCAAGTCTTCCAGTGACCACGGTAGACTTCTCAAAATTTAACTATTCCGTTATGGAAAATTTGAGAAAATAAAAGCTAGAACGAAGTAAATAACTAATTAACAGAGCAGAAAACTAACGTGAAGGAGTTAGGAGGGATAATGTCAGAGGATCCCATGTTCAAGAATCACAACAACGAGAATCTTCAATACAAAGAGATGACTTACCTATCACATCACGAGAAAAGAATTTCTTAAGAGTTCATGGAATATGCTTCTCGCCCACATTCTTCGAAGTAGAATGCCATTACATCAATAAAAAAATAGATGCCAAACCTTTGGTAGTCCTCTGAGTCACTTGTTCTCTCTAGCCCCTTTTAAGGCAGGCGAAATTGTAGACCTAGAGAATGTACAAATAGCCTTCATTACACAATTAACTTCAGTCAAGTACCTAAATTATTGGGAATATTTGAAGTCCCTATACCTGTACTCCCTAGAATGCAGGCGAGAAAGATACTTTATAATTTACACCATGAAGGACTGGTCCCAAATTAACACACAGAAATGACTCCCTACGGCAGACGGTGCAATATTCCCCAACTGAAAAGCAGGGGCCCTATGAGTACACTAAGAGATAACACAATAAGTGTAGGAGGCCTATGGTCTCTTTCAACAGCCTCCTATCATACATATGGGGATTACCAACAGATCTATTGTTGTCTTCAAGAAGGAAATGGATTAGCTCATCAAGCCAATTCCTGACCAGTCAGGTCAGTTGATCAGGTCTTCATCGACTAGGCCTCCTAGTGGACAAGGCCCCTGAAAACATGCTTCAGGGTTTAGGAATCCCAACCTTGCTTCACTCTGTTGAACCCTGCTGAACCTTGTTTTACCCAGTTAAACCCTGCTGAACCTTGCTTTACTCTGTTAAACCCTGCTGAACCATGCTTTACCCTGTTAAACCTTGCTGAACCTTGTTTTACCCTGTTAAACCCTGCTGAACCTTGCTTTACCCTGTTAAACCCTGCTGAACCTTGCTTTACCCAGTTTAACCCTGCTGAACCTTGCTTTATTCTGTTAAACCCTGCTGAACCATGCTTTACCCTGTTAAACCCTACTGAACATTGCTTTACCCTGTTAAACCCTGCTGAATCGTGCTTTACCCTGTTAAACCCTGCTGAACCTTGCTTTACCCTGTTAAACCCTGCTGAACCTTGCTTTACCCTGTTAAACCCAGATTAACCTTTTCTCATGTTTTTGAGTCCTTACTTATTGATAAACATAATGCATTATGTGGCATGGAGGAGGGACCTCACTATACCTTGTAGGTGGTCCTCATTATACCTTGTAAGTGGTCCTCATTATACCTTGTAGGTGGTCCTCACTATACCTTGTAGGTGGTCCTCATTATACCTTGTAGGTGGTCCTCATTATACTTTGTAGGTGGTTCTCATTATATCTTGTAGGTGGTCCTCATTATACCTTGTAGGTGGTCCTCATTATACTTTGTAGGTGGTCCTCATTATACCTTGTAGGTGGTCCTCACTATACCTTGTAGGTGGTCCTCATTATACCTTGTAGGTGGTCCTCATTATACTTTGTAGGTGGTTCTCATTATATCTTGTATGTGGTCCTCATTATACCTTGTAGGTGGTCCTCATTATACCTTGTAGGTGGTCCTCATTATATCTTGTATGTGGTCCTCATTATACTTTGTAGGTGGTCCTCATTATACCTTGTAGGTGGTCCTCATTATATCTTGTAGGTGGTCCTCATTATACCTTGTAGGTGGTCCTCATTATATCTTGTATGGTAACTTGACCTTTTTATTATTAATTTAAATCATCTCTCTCTCTCTCTCTCTCTCTCTCTCTCTCTCTCTCTCTCTCTCTCTCTCTCTCTCTTTCTCTCTCTCTATGTTTCCTCTCAGATTATAATCATGATGGAGCGCTAAACCTATAGGGGGTCAAATAATGCCTGGAGAATGGGTGGTAATTACTGTAGGCTTGACAAAGAAGAAGATAGGGAGAGCTCCGGTTCCTTGCATCAGAAGCCTCTCTCTAGCATCGTATCCTTTCAGAAAATTATTAAAAAAAAACGAAGTCCATAACTGCTTGATCACTCCATTACCAGCCTGTGACATCCCTGTGACAGGTTTCCAGGGTCCTTCTACCCTCTCAGCTCAACTTATATATTTGTTGACTGTTCAACCAGGCTGTTGCTGCTAGCGATCCGAAGGTCTGCACAGATATGTCAGCCTGGTAACACACACACATTTAGCAGGTGCTCAGTCCCACTATATCCAGGCAGTGGATATCTACTGATAGCAGGTTAAGCTTGTACCACGGATGTTGACACAGTGTTCTTCAATTGTGTATATGGCGCCCCTGCTTTTTCTTTTTTGCTGGGATTATTCTTCACTATCTCTAGTATCTCTCACTCCAGTAAGGTGTAATGCAATGTGCACAGTGATGACATGACCCCACAAAGATTTTTTTTTACATGTGCAGTTTATCAGATTCTGTGTCCATGAGAGTAATTTCAAGTGATCCGAAGCGTTCCCAGAATTTTGGTTATTAACTCTTTGCGGACAGTAAATGTTCTCAGTACATTTTCTAGCTCTGACGACTCCCCTAGAGATCCTCTTACATAGTCGTAATTTCTAGTTTTGCAGGTCGTCATTATTCCAACCTTTACTGCACATGCTTTATTTTGTTCTCTAGACGAAATGTTATCCAACGTTATTATCCTAAAGATAAAAAAAAACCTAAATCAATAACAATGCAACAATTTCACCATTCACTAACCTCAAACGCTAAAAAAAAAAATCCACACACACAAAAAAACAACAACAATGCCTAACAAAGCATCTCAATGATTCAACTGATTTTAACACAGTTGCCCCAACACGCGTAGTCTTTGATGGTTAACATTTTTAACATTCTCGCTACACTAGCTTCAGAATAATCTCCTTGGTGGTCGTGTAGATTGCGAGATATTAATTGCGGCGGCGAGTAGTAGTTACGGAGAGTAGTAGTTACGGAGAGTAGTAGTTACGGAGAGTAAAGTTGCATTGATGCTGGTCGCGCAGATTGATGACGGAATTACAGTCTCTCGGAGATTCGTGCGAGCAATGATGGTTGATTATAATGGAATAAAGAGGAATAAATGATACCATTGTTATATTATTACTAGTACTGATGCTACTACTGGTATTGTTACTGCTGTTATTACTATTATTGCTGCTACTGTTATTATTATTGTTATTACTGCTATTACTTCAATTACTATTACTACTGCTCTGATTACTATTACTGCTGTTGTTAGTATTATTACTGCTATTATTACTGCTGCTGTAATAGCGTATATGATCATAATAGCCAAAATTAACGGAAACAATAACAGTCTTACAGCTACACTGACATTAACATAATACCATTACACACACACACAAAATATTACTCTTAACATTAACAACATTAACATTAATGACGTTACACTAACATTAATAACACTACACTTACATAATAATAATATAACAATGATATCAATAACATTACCCTAACATTCATTAATAACCAGACTGTATATATATATATATTTTCCTTCTCAGCCAGACTGTGTATATTATTGTCCTCTCGACCAGATTATCGTCCTCTCGACCAGATTGTCGTCCTCTCGACCAGATTATCGTCCTCTCGTCTTAATTTCGACCTAGTCCTTCTCTCATCCTGGCATAACCCGCTGTGGAGATAAAAGGTATAAAATACCTATATACGACTTAATAAAGTCCACTGTGTGGACGAAATGTAGTCGGTAAAGGATCTCATAATACATCGCACAGTACATAATCTATAATACACTGTGTCAGTCTCATCTGCCTCGCTACGTGATCACTTTGTCGACATATATCAATGTATTCTGTCTATTGATCCAAATCAATGTCGGTGTGAATCACTTTTATTTTGGTCGACCTAAATCCCTGTCTTGTGTGGCAATCGACCTAAATCCCTGAATTGTGTGGCAATCGACCTAAATCCCTGAATTGTGTGGCAATTGACCTAAATCCCTGAATTGTGTGGCAATCGACCTAAATCCCTGAATTGTGTGGCAATCGACCTAAATCCCTGAATTGTGTGGCAATCGACCTAAATCCCTGAATTGTGTAGCAATCGACCTAAATCCCTGAATTGTATGGCAATCGACCTAAATCCCTGAATTGTGTGGCAATCGACCTAAATCCCTGTACTACACGACTCAGTGTGAAATAAGATTTTGAGCACTTTAAGTACCTGGACCCCTGAAAGAAGAGAGAGGGCGAAACGTTGTCAGCGAAAGGTTTGCCTACTGTTATGTCTTGTCCCATCACGTCGGTATTTTGTACCATTTATCCCCACCGTATTGTGCCTCTGTTGACTTGGATCAACGAATTTAATCCTGTCGACTTAAAAATCAGTGTATTGTATATATCGACCCACAATAGTGAATTGTTTCTATCGACCCACGATATTGAATTGTGTCTATCGACCCACAATAGTGAGTTGTGTCTATCGACCCACAATAGTGAATTGTGTCTATCGACCCACAATAGTGAATTGTGTCTATCGACCCACGATAGTGTATTGTGTCTATCGACCCACAATAGTGTATTGTGTCTATCGACCGACCCCAAAATAGTGCATTGTATCCATCGACACAAATCAGTGTATTATGTACGTTATCGTCACTCATTGTATTTTCTCTCTCCCACAGTGGGCGGCAATGGATGGCTGGATGCGTGGCGCGGCGCCTCCGGCCTGGTGGGCGGCTTGGGTATGGGCGTGGGTGGCTCTCATCTACCAGGCACCGCCCTCAGCAGCCTCTCCGCTCACTCCTTGCCCTCTCTGCCCACCCACAGCCCCGCCCACACCCACGCCCTGGCAAGCATAACCAACTCAGAGTCAACGAGATCGCTTCTCTCCGGTACGTAGCATTCCTCTCATTTATCTCTTCGTTTAATTGGTCTAAAATTCGTTTAACTGGTCTTAGGTTCGCTTAATTGATCTAAAATTTATTTGTCTGGTCTCAGGTTCGTTTAATAGGTTTTGCTTTCCTCTAATTGGCATCAAATACGTTGAATTGGTCATGGATTCGTTTAATTAGTCTCAGATTCGTCTTATTAGTCTAACTAATCTTGGAATCGTCGGATTCATTTGATTGGTTTCGGTCTTATCTGGTCTGGAATCTTTCTCTTTGGTCTGTGTTACTCACCTAACGCGACTTAATTACCATACATGATAATTACAATATCAAGAATTTTTGTGTAATAATACTGATACCGATGTTTATCAATGTCTAAACTATATTCAGAAAATTATTAATCTAAAATATTCCTACAGGATAATTTTCGTAAATATTATTGGTTAATTATTAAAAATTGGAATTAGATTCATTATTTTTTTAAAAGGTCAATTTTGTAACTGTCTCTATTTAGACACTCATCGTTTTAAAAGTAGACTTCTTAAAAAAATAAATTATGCATTTTAAAAATAAATTAGTCTTTCTCAAAAATAAATTATATTTAAAGTTAAAGAAAAAAAATTATTATTGTGGAAGGTTCAGGCAGGAACCATCCAGGAAGGCGCTTCCTTCCTGTCATACGAGTGTGTAACAGAGGCCTCTCGTACGAGTGTGTAACAGAGGCCTCTCGTACGAGTGTGTAACAGAGGCCTGTAATACGAGTGTGTAACAGAGGCCTGTCATACGAGTGTGTAACAGAGGCCTGTCATACGAGTGTGTAACAGAGGCCTCTCGTACGAGTGTGTAACAGAGGCCTCTCGTACGAGTGTGTAACAGAGGCCTCTCGTACGAGTGTGTAACAGAGGCCTGTCATACGAGTGTGTAACAGAGGCCTCTCGTACAAGTGTGTAACAGAGGCCTGTCATACGAGTGTGTAACAGAGGCCTGTCATACGAGTGTGTAACAGAGGCCTGTCATACGAGTGTGTAACAGAGGCCTGTCATACGTTTTGCACTCTGTCAAGATGGGTCTTCTTCTTACTGTCTCGTAAACAATTAAGGGGACAAGAAAATCTTACTAACTTCTGCTTCCATTCAGTTCACACTTATACTTTGCACTTCTTATTTTTTTTTCAATAATGTTTCTTTTAATCTAGGAGGCGTGGTCCGAGACCTATGAATCAAGTAATTATTAACGGCTTCTGTTTCGCCTACTCTGTAGGCGAAACATTTCGAAATATAGATACCTAACTGCTGCACATGTGTCTTACAAACTGATAGGAGATAAGAACCTAAGCAAGGAGGAACACCTCAGTACATCTATTGGCCCATACTAGGCAGGTCCTTCTCAAACCCCAAACCCACTAATAAAAATACTTGCCCAACCCAATTTTCACTACTACCACAAATGCTTTAATATAACCTTACCTAACCTTTGATAACCCACTCAAATCCAACCCCCTCTCATTTATGTTATCTATTTTTCATCTATTTACGTTCATTTTTTAATTGTTTATTATCATAATTATTCAAGTACATATGGAAAATATTAATTTTAAATTGCGGGGGTAAAAAAAAAAACAATTTCAGAATATTGCTCAGTCTATAAGATCCGATTTTTTTATCAGTTCTCAGATATGGTTGTTGATTACTTGCGTCATTTTCTCTGTGTCTGATGAATTTCTCTGCAGTTTCTCTATTAAGTTTTCGGCCTTTTCCTCTCTCTACAAACTGTTGGTGGCAGTATGTATTTTCTCTCATTCATCTTTGTCAATTGTTTATTTTTTGTGTGTGTATGAATCTTTTGTTTCTTTGATGAGGAATTAGACACATGTGCAACTATCTTTTTTTGAAGACGTTTCGCTAACCAGTGACTTTCCAGTTCAGTGCAAAGATGATATTTTACTTACAATTCTATATTTACTCATTGTTAATCTTTTATTCCATTACCTATTGTCTATATTTTATTTTTTATAACGATGGTTTGTATTTACGGTTCTCGTGTCTCTCCAGCGCTGAACATCCACGTTATTGTTGTCTGAGGCCGGCAAGTTTTCAACTGTATTTATTTTATAGCAAAATATATAAAAAAAAATAGCTATAAGAATGTTGAAAATTCTTGCGCTAATGATACTGACCTTTTTACTTATAAAATAAACGAACCCACATAAAGACATGACAGAAAATAATGTGTTTGTATAAAATTCGGCTCAACACTGAGGCCCTCTTCGTGACACTGACCTGCATTATTTAAAATGTTTTAGTGTAATACCCCCTAATTGCCTATACAAACTTCTGATTCTCATTGGGAATACCCTACAAACCACGGAACGGATGAGGTTTGAACCCGTGGCGAGTGATCCGCAAAACTCCAGGCCTCATTATTTTCGTGTGTAGGTTAACTTCCTGGTCTAATATTTTAATTTATATCATATTATTCACGCCCTTCATTTTGTTTACAGTTTGTGTACGAAGTTCTGATGATGATTTTCTTCTTCAGGTGATTCTCGGTGTTTACGGTGTCGTGGGTGTGAGTCAGGAGGCCCCTGCACGTCGCTTCTTCACCACGCCTCCCACGCCACGCCAGGCTCTCCCTCTTCCTCTCCAACAGCAGTCTCTGCCTCCACCACCCCTACCAGCAGCGCCAACAGCTCCAGTAGCAACGGAACCAACAATGGTAGCACCAGTAGCAGTAGCACCAACGGCAACAGCAGCAGCTGTAGCAGTATTCGGCCTCCGCCTCTTGCTCCTCTGGGAGGTCTTAGCGCCTTCTCTATCCCTCGGTCACTGGGGGGAGCGAAGACCAACTTCCCGTCCCGCGAGTCCTCCTTCCAGCCCGTCAAGCCTTCGAGTGACCGCAGCCCGGAGATCAAGGTGTGGAGGCCGTACTGAGACCTGGCCTCCTAGCAGACATTAAACCCAGTCTCTGGCGTGGTGACCTGGCCTTGCAGCCAGCGATACCCGAAGATGACCGCTCTGGAGGCCTTTTTGAAGTCCGATCCTTCAACGAGAGAAGCCTTTATTGCAAACGTCTTAAGAGTCGCAACTGGCCCGTTGCCTTGTAAGAGAAAGACTAAAGGTTAGAGATGACGTTGATGAAGAATCCAGTGAGTGACTTAACAAGTGAATTTGGCAAGTGAATTTGGCAAGTGAAAATGGTCCCACACCACGAGAGACCAAGACCACTGACAACTACAAAGTTGTCAAGAAATTCCAAACACCAGAAGATAAGAATGGTTGTTGAGGTGTTCAGATTTCTTATCTCTCCAAGTCGTGTTGATCAAAAACGAATAAGGATTCACTGAAAACGCTGCCCCTTTATTCAAGCACGCGTACGTGTGTGTGTACAGTATTTCAGAGCATATGTTTATATAGCGCCGTTTGTGCGTGAACGCGTAGCTGGAGAAAAGGGGGGGGGGAGAGGCAAAAGGTCCTCTGGAAGTAGAGGTATCGAAGCTGTTGCAGAAGGCTTGGCTGCTTGAGATCACGATCCATCTCTCCTCACCATCTGGCTCCTGCAGCCTCCAGACAATCATCTCGTTGGTGTAGGCCAGCAGCCAGAGCCAAACATACACACTGAATACCGAGGAGGAACATTTGTGTTTTCTACTGCAGGGATAAGAAACCCAAAGACTCCCAACTCCCCAGTTAAAACTGAAAATGTTCTCTTGCCCGCATCGCAGTGATTTCTTAAGCAGTGAAGAAGGAAAAGGTACGACATTTCAAAGCAAGTAAAACAGTTACGTAAGAGGATATAAGAAAAGTTCTCCACTTAAGACGTTTTAGTGATTCGAGGAATTTACACGAAAAACTGGAAACATTGTGACTACGGGAGATTAAGATGAACTCCACACAGGTGGACGAGGGAAGCCAACTCTTGTGATAAAGCATTAGATGAGTGAGAGTTGTGTGTACTGTACATGAGTGAGTGAGTGAGTGTGTGTGTGTGCGTGTGCGTGTGTGTGTGTGTGTGTGTGTGTGTGTGTGTGTGTGTGTGTGTGTGGGAAGCACTGTGATGCACCACTGCAGGCACCACCAAAATTTCCGTTCATCTGTTCAATGTCGCACATCTCTTGAGTCTCTCAGTCTCGTGGTACAAATATGATGGACTCGTATGCGTGGTTGTCAATAACTGTCCGTCACGAGAGACACTGAGAGAAGCAGTGGTACATTCTGAGCACTACAGGGTATGAAGGCTATATCACCTTTATGTTGGGTAGGTTTTTTCACCACTAAGGAAAGATGTCGGTGTTCTTGCGTGTAGAATCTGCCTCGCCTGTACCCTGAGACTTGGCTTGAGGGCCTCTCCAAATTATCTCCCATAAAAGCCCTGGCAATGATTCAGTTTATCACCTGCAACGAGACACAATTTGCCGCTAATTGGCTCAACAACATTTCTCGGTTATGGCTCCTGGCTTCTGATTTGCCAAACAAATTTTCCCGTTCTAAATCAGGTCAGGGATTGGCTGAATTCCGGCTGGAAACTAGCGAGAGCCAATTAGATTTCAGTAAAGTTATGACCTCTTCGTTTAATCAGAGCCTCAAGTGTGAGTGTCAGAATACAGGGGGTCCAGGCGCTGCACTTGTTGTATATATGTATGCCATGTGTTGTCTAAGTCACTCTTCACTGTTGGTCTTCAGTTTTTGTATATATACAAAAGGAAATTAGGATTTGTATTTATTTATTTCAGAGCTCTCCATACCATCCCTCCCACACCCATCAACCTCTCAATTTTCACGAAAAAAATCAAGAGTGGTTTCGTACTTTAACAAACCCAGGAGCTGTAAATGACGATATGTTATATGTATGACAAGTGTGTCATATGTATGACAAGTGTGTCATACTTATGACAGGTGTGTCATGGATGACAGGTTTGCCATATGTAAGACAGGTGTCATATGGATGACAGGTGTGTTATGCATATGACAGGTGTATCACGTGAACTAAAGGGGTCATGTGTGTGACAGTTGTGTCACGTGTATGATATGTATGACAAGTGTTGTCATACATTACAGATATGCTACATGTTTGACAGGCGTATCATGCGCATGACAGAAGTGCTATGCTTATGACTGGTAAGTCACTGACATGTCATGTCACATGTATGAGAGGCTTATAGCTGATTTGTCATGTGTATGGCCGCCCATCTCACATGCGTCAATTGGCAGTTATGCCATGTGAATAAACATTGTTCTATGACAAATGTCTAACAGCTTCGTTTTGCGTAAGCTTTGTCACGAATATGACATTTTTCACACATGACATATGTTACACATGTGACAGTGCGAGTTACACACCTGGCAGGGCATTTTGGTATCTTGTGTCATTTTTGACAGCATATATATATCAGTATGTATCATATTCATAAGCCTGGCAGCCTAGATCATGCGCCTGGCAATGATGTGTCATACAGCTACAGCCTTACTCATACGTCTGGCAGTTGCATCATAAACCTAGCAATGTTGGGTCATACGCCTGGTAGAGTGATTCGCATGCCAGGCAGTTGTGCGTCATATGCCTACCTGTGACGTGTCATACGCCTGCTTGTGATGGGTCATACCCCTGGCAGTAATGCATCATGCGCCTGGCAGTGATGTGTCATATGCTCAGTAGACATATACGCGTGGTAATATGATACTTTATAAACCCGGCAGCGTGACGCATATGTGGGGGGTGGCAATGATGTGTCATACGTTTGGCAGTGAAGGGTTATACGCCTGGCAATGATGTGTCGTACGCCTGGCAGCATGAGTACCGGCAGCGTATCTATCCCCCCCTCCCCGTACACAATGTAAATAATTGTATACAATAAATGTTTAAAACTATATTAATTATTTTGTATTTTTCATCATCCGTAGTCTGGCCAGAAGGAAGGTGAGGCCATTGTCAATACTGTTCAAAACTTTAATACATTTTCTGCTAAAAAAAAAAAAGGAGGTGGCCTTGATGCAGGTGAAGGATTCTTAAGACAGACAGTTGGAGCTACACTCTCTGTCCTTGGATCAAGCCTCAATACTCTTCCCCAAGCCCTGTATGGCCCCTACTATTTAGCGCTTTCCCTTGTGTTTAATGATGTGATAAGCTGAGCATAATACCGCCTTTGAGAGATTATTAGTATGTATATAACAGTAAAACTGGGACACAGCTGTGTCCATTGTTTTTTGAAGATTTCATTTTGATTATATTAAGTTGAATCAAGAAATCTATGCATGATTTTTTTTTTATATTTTTTTTTACAATGGTTGTGAAGGAATATGAAGGTAGTAGGTATACACTGCTGTATGTTTTGTGTATTTAATCTTAGATATTCTAGAAAAGTCATACTTTATTTAATATTCTCAATCCTTTCAAAGCAGGGGGAGGGGCGCCCCTTGAAGCTGAAGAGCTCTTGTTCCATGGAACTGGAGCTAACCTAACTCCGGTTCCTCATGTTAATTCTGATTACCTCCCGAGTCCCAAGTGCCGTATGATCCCTTCGTGTTTAGCGCTTCTCTCTGAATATAATGATTCACAAACTGATCACCTCACTGAAGTGCGGATGTATCTAAATCCGTGTGTGGCAAACCCAATAAACCGTAGCAGTTTATACCTAACCAAGTGTGAGCAACGTTCACATTTGAGCGTTTCACATTTTCCTGGACCACCTGGTGGCCAATGTGCACAAAGAAATCACCAGAGAAAGCACATCTCTTGGCTTTAATTTTTTTTTTTAAACTAGTTGCCAGACGTATCACAGCAAAGGTTTTTCTAATTTGCTTGTTAGGAGTAAAAAAAAAAACCCTTTCATAGTTTTATGCACCCTAATTTAACCTAAAAAAATGTGGTTTGGGGAAACGAAGTGTTTACAAACTGACGTTGAGCAGAACACGCAAAATAATTGACATTTTAAACTGGAAATAGGCAACCTGAGATGCTGTAATGGTTACGTAGTCTTGTGGCGCCGCCAGCATCACTAAACCCGTCAAGGCCTGACATAGGTACAGCAACAACCTGAGTGTAGCCTCGGGGTTACATAATTTCGAGGAACTATCAGGTATTCCGTCCTGAGTACTTCACAAAAGTTACTGGTTGATAGTAGATGGTGGAACCTGACGAAGGGTGAATTAAATAGGGACATAATATGTTAATTATTTAACGGCGTTTTTTCCACCGTGACACTTTGCTGTGTATTTAACAAGCTATGCAGCAGAAGGGGATTTAAATAAGCTTGTTCTGTGTTTTTTATTAATCACACCTGAAATTTTAGGAACAGAGAAAACACTATTAAAAATAATTACAAATGGAAAATTACTAAAGAAACAGAAAGCAATTCAACGTATTTTAATCCCCTTTCCCCGTCGAAATGAAATTAGGACGCAAAATGAAAATTAAAAACATCTCAATTTTTTTTTATTGAAATCCGACAAATGTAGGTATCCATCTTTAGCAATATGATAACATGAGAAATGAAGACTCAGTCTGTTTCCTTTTTCATAAACTCGCCAAAAATATAAACTATATGTCTGATATTAGCACAAATCCTTAAACAAAAATTGAAAAGAAAGGATACTGGCCCATGCATCAGCGTCTGGACTCGACTCTTGGGATGTTAAAACGCAAAGTGCCACTAGGCACATTACTCTGTGTGAATAAAGTGGAGTGAACACTTATCAATGCTCAGTAATAACGCACATGGAGACAGAAACTCAGAAGGTTGATTGATCTGTATATTTCGACCCCTTTCTGGGATCCTCATCTGCTGAAGAGGATCCCAGAAAGGGGTCGAAATATTCAGAAAAATCAGCCTCCTGAGTTTCTGTCTCCATGTGGGCCGTTATTGTTGATCATTACTCTGTGTATTTTGTTACTTTGATTCTGGCTAAATTTCAGAATCCTTGAAGCCTGTGTACGTAGAGCTCCACTTCACAAGGGAGGCAACACAGCAGGAGGTAAACCTCACAAGGGAGGCAACACAGCAGGAGGTAAACCTCACAAGGGAGGCAACACAGCAGGAGGTAAACCTCACTAATCATCAACAATAACATCATACCTCATAAACATTTGCCAGATATTATAGAAAAACACAAGCTATATAACGCAAGTCAACCTGATTCTAGAGCTGGAAGATTCTGCCTCTCATAACGTAGATTATGACGCTGAATGTACATCAGTGGCATTTTACACCGTCAAGGACTGGGCCGCGGGAACACCCTCCAGGTAGAAGTATTTTAATAAGACACAATATGCGGGTTATGACATTATATCGAGAAGACGTTTCGTCCACAAGGTGAGAACTGTGAGTTCCTGGTGGGCGAAACAACATCAAGAAAATATCATAAACCGCATAACGTGTCTCGTTAACATAGAGGCGCTGAATGAACACAAATAAAGAAGCGATTTACACTGATTCTGTAAAAAAATCCGATAATAAATTTTCTAACAGCGGTTACAGAGGTAGAGAGAAGATCCACTTTGAAAATAACAATAATAATAATAATAATAATAATAATAATATTAATAGAAGAAAGGGTAGACTGTAATCAGATTTTTACTGGGCAACAAAAAATAATTATATGTTCATTAGAGACAAATTGCAATTTCGCCCCAAAAAAATTAAGACAAATTAAGAAGCAATCACATCGGGCTGAAGAGAGGAAGGAAGAGGAGAAGCCTAAGAACTCTAGCTCAGCCAAGCAAACGTAGCTAAGGCCATGAAAATTAAATTCTTAATTCTGAGAACCTTGGAAACCAGAGATACTACACCAAAACACTTGCGTTCTTACCTACATCCTTCACCGTAAGAGAGATTTCGGAGCTAAAAAAGTATACAAAGTTCATTTCTTGCTGTATAACCCCTGTGGTTTAGCACTTCTATTTGATTATAATAATAATAATTGCTCGCACAGACTCGGTAAAACATTTCGACTCTAGAACTGCCTCAAAGCACCAAAAAAAAAAAATATCTAAAACGGAGGGATGAGAAATACATCAAAATCTATACGTGGAAAATTCTAAGGTCAGGTCCCTTCCTAACATGTACACTAAAATATCAACTTTATAGAGTGAGAGATATGAGAGGAAGTTTAAAATAAACTAAAAAAAAAACAGAGAAAACTGTGTAGCCATCAAAGTCTCGTAATATAATGCCATCTACCTCACGGAATCAACAGCCAAAAACCCAGACTGATGTGAAGTCTTGGTCACCTGCACCTGCTCCGGACGACACACCTGTACTGGAGATCCAGGATTGGATTCGTGAAGGCGTTTGCTTGGCTGTGAGTCTCAGCCTGGTACAACGGCATCATATTCAGTGAGGGAATATTCCAAGCAAAGGTCTGGCCACTCTTAATTTCCACAGACAGGTTATGCAAGATAATATGCTGTCTCGTTCTTCTGTGATGTTAAATGTGGTAAACACAACTTTATGAGAAGATAAATAAACTTAGCCCAAAAGGTAGCATGTAAGTGTCATAGAGCAGATCCCACTACTAAGTCAGGGGATAATATAAGATTACATTGTATTCCTCAGCCACTTAGCGGGTCATTATACTACTAAGTCCCGAGTTAGATGATGGTTTTCCTGACATAGAAACCACAGCCATTAAGGGATCAGGTAGATGGGTGGGAGAGTTTACAAAGTTTTTTCAGATCGAAACTGCAAGACCGTCAAGGTCTGAGAGAGTTATGTTGCGATCAATGTTGCAGTACAGGAGGCCTTCTGGGTAGGCTTTTTGATGCTAGTGGAGATCTCTTCAAGAAATTGAAGCCTACCTCTTCCTCCTCTTCTTCCTCTCGTCCCTCAGTCGCCGGGTGACACCTCATGACTAAGATGCTTCCCGGAATATTACAAAAAAAAAAAAAAAATAATGCAGCAAAGTCAGCGAGGTCCACAAAAATGCTATTTTGTTCTTCATGTTGACACTCAAGTCATCACATTACTCACACTAGTCATCACATTACTCACACTAGTCATCACATTGCTCACACTAGTCATCACATTACTCACACTAGTCATCACATTACTCACACTAGTCATCACATTACTCACACTAGTCATCACATTACTCACACTAGTCATCACATTACTCACACTAGTCATCACATTCCTCACACTAGTCATCACATTACTCACACTAGTCATCACATTCCTCACACTAGTCATCACATTACTCACACTAGTATAGGAGGTCATTGGATATAAGAGAAACATTTCTTAGGTGATCCAAAATTGACTAGACACTTGCATATAAGTCATGTGTTTATAGTTTTACTGACTGAACACGAAGTGTGAAAATAGATAATTTTATTAACAGATCAAACTGAGACAGACAAATTTTTCCAAATTAGATTCTGTAGTAAAGATTTAGAGCTACTGAATTCTGTGCTCTCACCTGTATGTGATTCAAGAAGTTTAGTGTTCGTACCTAAGTGTGTGTGGAAGGGTGCGTGCGTGCGTGTGTGTGTGCTTGTGCGTGAGCGCTTCCCTTTTTTTTATGCCCTTTCTCTTTACTACAACAATCCGTCCTCCTCCTCCTCTGTCTTTCCCCAGTAATAACGATTTTATTTCTGTTGCAACGATATCGTTGAAGTTCTGGTAGGTGACAAACCCCTGGCTGCAACACTTGACGATAACCTCAGGCTGACACGACAAACCCTGGCTGCAAAACTTGACGATAACCTCAGGCTGACACGACAAACCCTGGCTGCAAAACTTGACGATAACCTCAGGCTGACACGACAAACCCTGGCTGCAAAACTTGACGATAACCTCAGGCTGACACGACAAACCCTGGCTGCAACACTTGACGATAACCTCAAGCTGACACGTTTCAACACTATTCTTGGGATCCATCTTGTGTGAAGGAATATGCCAGGGGAAACTTAACTTTTGTTCTCACTGTGTAATGATTATAATGAATAGGGTAACAGCACACTGTTGATGTATCTACTTTTCGTAAAATTTCACACTTTCTCTCTCTCTCTATCTCTAATTAACTCATGCTATCCCCCACCAACATACATACACAACTCAGCATATGGTCTTGTACTGTGTTACTCTGGAAATGAAAATACACGACTCTTGACTCGACTGGCATGACTGTAAGTCTGCAGAACCCCACTTGACACCTTATTCCCGCCCAGAACTCTACTTGACACCGTGTAATCCCTCCCAACCCCACCTGACACCGTATCCCCTCACAGGACTCTACTTGACACCGTATCAGGGGAGAAAAAAACAACTCACACTCTGAATCGTCAAACACTGCAGTTTCAGAAATAAACATAGTAAATGTATATGTGGTAAATCAGTGTGAAAAGATAAGAAAAACGTAACCTGCAGGAGAAACAATTACTAAGGCTCACATGCAGGCTTATACGCGCCCACACACGCGCGCCGCCCACACAAATTAGCCAGACTTGAGTCCTTGAGGTGGGGAGTACGGTGCCTGCACTCTGAAGAAGGGGTTTCGGATATCTGGTGTTTAGAGGGACATCTAAACTGTCGTATCTGCGCGCCTCTGGCAAGACAGTGAGTGTAAATGATGAAAGTGGATATATATATATATATATATATATATATATATATATATATATATATATATATATATATATATATATATATATATATATATATATGTGTGTGTGTGTGTGTGTGTGTGTGTGTTCGAAATTGCACACACTGCATCAGAGTACGCAGTACGATAGCCACTCAGTCAGATCCTAGATAAGTATGGACACCATATTTATTAATCTATTAGTGTGATGATGGGAAGCTGGACATCACCCAGGTAAGGATCGGAAACAAGTCATCACTCACGTACTAACGTCACCTACTGACGACACCTAGATAATGATCGGAAACAAGATGTCACCTACGAGCACTAACGTCACCTTCTATCGTCACCTAAGTAATGACGATCGGAAACAGAATGTCACCTACGTCTGCAGGGAACTCACCTGCAAAGAAAGGAGAGAGAGAAGCAGGATAAGCTTTTACAACGTGTCTCTATTTAAGAGTTCTGTCAAAAGCATGGCACTTGTGTTTGTTCTTAATAACCCCAAGAAGTGAGCTTTTGTATCCACCATAAAATACGTTGATATCCCAGAGTAGTTTTGGGGTTAATCTTTGGAGAGGAGCTGAGAGCCACCAACTGGCTACTGTTGTCAGCACACAGGTATATACAGAGAAATATATATCAGTGTATATACAGAAAAATATATATCAGTGTATATACAGAGAAATATATATCAGTGTATATACAGAGAAATATATATCAGTGTATATACAGAGAAATATATATCAGTGTATATACAGAGAAATATATATCAGTATATATACAGAGAAATATATATCAGTGTATATACAGAGAAATATATATCAGTGTATATACAGAGAAATGTGCATCTCTCTGGGGATATACGTGTGTGTATTTTTCAGTGCATATTCCCATAGAGGTGTGTGTGTGTGTGTCTCCCGGTGTGTGTACTCACCTAGTTGTGGTTGCAGGGGTCGATTCACAGCTCCCGTGTGGGTGTGATGCTATAAGCAATTGATATGAGTGACCGAGGAATATAAAATCATTTACATTAATGTACGTTGCTCTAACGGGATTAGATGAATAAAGGATCACTTGGGCCCAAAACATTAGCGGGCCAATGATATTTTGAGAATTTAATATTTTGAGGAATAAAAATGTATATATGTGACCTTTTTTTTTATTATTTTGACAACTATCCAGAAGCAAAAAAACAATTTAATATAAAGAATAAAAAAAAAGTCGGAGTTCCATGGCCGAAACAATTCGCAAATAATCTAGTGACATGACGATGGTCTAGGAAGACTCGAAACGTCGTTGAAAGATTTCTAAGTGCTGATTTTTTTTTTAGTTCCGTGTTCCTGACCACACAATTGCTTTAATATTTGATAAAGTTTACTCTTAAACACTACGCTGTTATTATTTGACTTTATAAAGGCAACGGTATATTCCACCAGCATATTCCGTAGACTTGTGCAAAAATAATACCTTCCATCAGATCAGCTGGATTTGTAAAATTTGTATAAATAATTGATGCTTACACCATCGCCATCTGTTGTTGTTGTGTTGCACTACACGGTCAAGAGCCATCTGTCGTTGGGCTGCCGAACTTTGCGGTCAAGAGTCATCTATCGCTGGGCTGCCGAACTATACGGCCAAGGAGGTGTTGGGGTGACCCATTAACGGTCAATAGTCATCCTTTGTATAGTCAAATACCGTCTACTGTTCGTCTGTTGTACCATGTGTGTGTGTGTATCTCTCATTGTACATACACAGAAAGATGTATGTGTATATCGGTGTATGTGCATTGAATGTTCTGTATCTCTTAGTGTATGTACAGCGAAGGTTCACTGTACTTCCCACTTCAATAATTCGAAGGTTCACTGTACTTCCCACTTCAATAATTCGAAGGTTCACTGTACTTCCCACTTCTTGGTATAAGTGTTATGGTGAATCACAACTACGTGAAGTGTACAGGTCTTAAACCTAACAACCTAACTATGTAACGAGATCTTTATTCATATCACAGTGTTCCTTTCCCTCCCTCCCATCACCCCCCCCCCCCATCACTACTACACCCCTTGTCCTCACTTCACTACATAACCCCCATTTCCTCTCTTCCAAATATCCTTTCTTCTCTTATATAATCTTATATTTTGAATACTCTTGTAACCAGCCTACATATAAAAGCATATTATGCTTATTTTAGTACACCACACATATATTCTATGTGTGTATGTATACCAAGCTATGTTAAATTATTACAAAATGACATGTACATTGTAGGCATTTCTACATTTAACATGTTAACTCTTGCATTGCAATGATTTTTGGGTGAACAACAGTCACGTGTTCACGTTCACAGTCATGTTTAATGACTTGCAAATCACGTGACAGAACCTGGTGCTTTGATTGGCTGCCAGGAGCAGCAGCATGAGTGTGTTTGTGTGTGTGTGTGTGTGTGTGTGTGTGTGTGTGTGTGTGTGTGTGTGTGTGTGTGTGGAGACATCGGCTAGTTGCTGGTCAGACTATCATGCGAGTGTCTGCAGGATGGTCGCCTGGATGTCTGCTGGTGACTATCTCCTCATGTTGCCATGGCTAGACTAGGGAAGTGCTTATTGGTAAGCCCATCGTTGCTTCTGCATAAAAAGGTAGCGTCAGAATTGCATGAATTCGCTGCACTGTTATTAATATGTATTTTGTATGTAGGAGCAGCTCCTGTACCCACCTTCAAAAAGGCAGACAGCGCCCCCTCACCCAGGCATCCTGTCCCCTCAACCCCCCCCCCTTCCATGTTACCTGGAGTTTACCTGGATAGGATTTCGGGTGTCAACGCCCCCGCGGCTCGGTCTGAGACCAGGCCTCATGGTGGATCAGGGTCTGATCAAGCAGGCTGTTACTGCTGGCCGCACGCAAACTGATGTGGGGTAGATGGAGGGAATCCTCTGAGGCTTGGAGAAAGCAAGCTACAGAATAATATGGAAAAGTAATAGTCAACCCAAAGGTGAATGTAATCACCTACCCCACAACGAGGGGTGAGGGGACAGGATGCATAGATGATGGGTGTCTGGCCGCCTCTCTCAGGTGGAATAGGACAGCGTCAACTACCCTTTCTCCAAGAAAACCTTCCCTCAGTCTTCCTTGTTGCAGCCCTAGCAACATTTAATAGCTCCTGATGAAGCAGGGAATAGTGTGAAAGATCTTGAGCTGAAGATTTCCATTCCCCCATAGCTTGTTATGCACTCTTAAGACCGCCTGTATGTGACTGCATTGCAATAACATACAGGCGGTCTTTACGTGTATTATATATACACGTATTTTTTTAATAACTTTATATTCCCGAAATTAAAACTAACCACCCAAAAGGGTTTAACATGTTATTAATATTTGAACTTGACTGCTTTGAGGCTTGGCACTCAGTGACCCTCTTCATGAGTCTTTGATGAGTGATAATAAAGTGACCGTGAAGAGGGAGGTGCCGCTTCACCCTCTTCATTCGTTAAGAAACTGGTCTTCAACTTTCATACTTCAATAATCACTCATCCTTAATCCCACCAATTTACGTAACCCATGACCCTAATCCTTCATCACACCCTCGTAATACACCCCTTAATCACATCCCCTAATCTTCAACTTTTATCCAATACATAACCCCACCTCTTAATCTCCCCCTATATCTCTATCCATCTCTTCCCCACTATATAAACCCCACCATAATCAACCCATTAACTCCAACTTTTACCCCCTCTCTAACCAACCCCACTATCCATAACCCTTGACCTCTTAACTCAGCACCTTTAACCCTCTAACCCCACCCATTTACCCCCAAGCCCAACTTTAGCACCCTTACCCCCCTCACTACCTACTGCCTATGCATAGATAATCTCCCGAATCGTCATATCTGCTAAGCTTCTTACCAGCTTATACGGATCAGTGACGTGATAAGCCCAGCGTATATGCCCAAACTCCTGTCCACTCCTCTCTTTCTCCTCTCACCCACATTTCTGAACAAAAAGCACAAAAGTTTTCGCTAGCGTAATATTTTTCAGAATGTGCAAGTGGGTGGTGGTGGTGGTGGTGGGTGGTGGTGGTGGGTGGTGGTGGTGGGTGGTGGTGGGTGGTGAGTGGTGGTGGTGGTGGTGGTGGTGGTGGGTGGTGGTGGTGGTGGGTGGTGGTGGTGGTGGGTGGTGGTGATTGATGGTGGTGGTGGTGGTGGGTGGTGGTGATTGATGGTGGTGGTGAGGGGTGGTAGTGGATTTTGGTGATTGATGGTGGTGGTGGTGGTGGTGGTGGTGGTGGTGGGTGGTGGTGATTGATGGTGGATGGTGGTCTTGGTGAGGGGTGGTGGTGGTGGTAGGTGATGAGTGGAAGGGAGGTGGATGGACTGATACGGTGTATAATTGGGAAGGAATGGGTGGGAGGGGGTGCTTGGGAAGGGGGTGCGTGGGAGGGAAGGGATAGAAAAATAGTGAGGGAGAGGAAATAGTGCAGATAGTGAGGAGGGTGGGGGAAGGGGAGGGTGGAGGAAAGGGAGGGTGAAGGAAGGGGAGGGTGAAGGAAGGAGAGAGTGGAGGAAGGGGAGGGTGGTGGGAGCGTGGTGATAGGGGAGGGTGAAGGAAGGGAAGGGTGGAGGAAGGGAAGGGTGGAGGAAGGGGAGGGTGAAGGAAGGGGAGGGTGAAGGAAGGGGAGGATGGAGGAAGGGGAGGGTGAAGGAAGGGGAGAGTAAAGGAAGGAGAGAGTAAAGGAAGGGGAGGGTGAAGGAAGGGGAGGATGGAGGAAGGAGAAATAAGGGAATTGAAATATATTCTTTTTCATTTTTTGTATGTAGCGTGGCGGAGTTATTTCTTATTCATGTGTAGACTGGAGAAGAGAGAGAGGGAGGGAGAGAGAGAGAGTACATATGAGTACATGAAAAAGGCAGATCACAGAAAACTCTGCAGTCCACATCGAGGATATCTGTAGAGGGGACGCCATGCTATATACGAGAGACGAGTATGGATATTTGATAGGAAAGATTGCAGTGGAAGAAAGGCACGAGATACAACCACCTTATCTACAGTAGTACTACTACTACTACTACTTCTACTTCTTTAACTATTCGTGCTATTTCACTGCCAGCTACAGCAAAGTGTGTACTACTGATTCTACGTCTCGCTTCTGTGCTTGGGATGGATCATGACCAAATGGACTTCCTGTGTAGATCTGGGACGTCTGTCAAGGTGCTGGTGGCCTCTACATTGGAGTGGACTGTGACTAGTGGAAGCCTATATCTACCCTGGGTAACCTGCAGATTCATGAAGGAATGAATTGATTTGGCAATACCACCTTCAGAGTGAAGACTATTCCAGAGTTCCACAACCCTGCATAAAGACCCTTGCCCACTTTTGTGTTGAACATCTTGCCACCGAGTTTCACACTATTGTTTCATGTTATTTTAGTTTTTAAAATTCAAAAAAATGTTTTAGAGGGAAAACTTTAATGCCTATGCAGCACACATGCGTTCTGCTATTGGCCTAAAAATTTAGCTGTACTTTATATGTACTACAAATATACAAAACGAGTCTGGAAATTTTTTTTCGCAACAACACTTAAAAGGAACATTGGGAATATGCTCCATAGTCACTAAAGTTATATAGTAAATTAAGTTACCTTTCTCAAGAAACTTGAGTTTTCATACTCCTCTAGCTAGGTACGTTGAAGTCGGCGAGGGGCTCTTAATCCAAAGAATTGGATTTGTCTTTCTTTTGAATCAAACCAGGTGCTATATGGTCCCTAGGTGTTTAGCGCTTTCCCACGGATCAAAAGTTTAATTTCAGACTGTAGAACAGAGGCGTCCACAAGACAACGCAGACAACATTCCCGTCATTCCTGTCTTCGTGTGTGACGCCCAGCGTATGAACGATGGCGAGTCTCCCTCACCTCCACACTCACTATGTTGGGTTGCATGACCCAAAAGTTCACTGAAGGAGCCAGGCAGTGGGACCCTATAGCAGGTTCCTCAACCAGACCAACTGCACTCTAAAAACTGTCAGTCATCCTGGGATAACCCTACAGTGTCGGGATAAAAGAGAATATGACTCTTAGTGATTCAAGATCCGAATTCATTGGTTCTGTTGGTTGTCCATAATTCCTAACTAGGCACATGGTGTTGACTTCCTTCGTGCCATCCAATTCGTTACAGAACACAGGTGTATCAGCGGCAATGCATCGGAAGACCAGTTTGGCTACCATGGTAATGTTTGCTACCATGGTAATGTTTGCTACCATGGTAATGTTTGCTACCATGGTAATGTTTGCTACCATGGTAATGTTTGCTACCATGGTAATGTTTGCTACCATGGTAATGTTTGCTACCATGGTAATGTTTGCTACCATGGTAATGTTTGTACCATGGAATGTTTGCTACCATGGTAATGTTTGCTACCATGGTAATGTTTGCTACCATGGTAATGTTTGCTACCATGGTAATGTTTGCTACCATGGTAATGTTTGGATGGACTGATACGGTAATGTTTGCAATGTATCAGAGAAGATCGCAGAGATGAAGAGGTTGGCATCGGAACAAGCCTTTCCACGGCCCAGTGCCAAACAATGAAAAACCTGTCAAGTTATGCAGATGTGAATGTAGTTGTAGAAAGTTTCCACGAAGTTATCATTCTATCCTGTGCAGATGACAGTGTCGGAATACAAATGTACATCTACATTGGATAACACCGTCTCTAATACAAGAGGGAAGGAGGTACAAAATACAGCGAACATGCCTATCGATGCATTTTTTTTTAAAATGGATCAGCGACCCTTGGTTCGTGGGGAAAATGAAATTATTGACTTAATATTTTATTATTTATTAACACATCGGCCGTCTCCCACCAAGGCAGGGTGGCCCGGAAAAGAAAAACTTTCATCATCATTCACTCCATTACTGCCTTGCCAGAGGGGGGCTTTACACTACAGTTATAAAACTGCAACAATAACACCCCTTCTTCAGAGTGCAGACACTGTACTTCCCATCTCCAGGACTCAAGTCCGGCCTGCCGGTTTCCCTGAATCCCTTCATAAATGTTACCTTGCTCACACTCCAACAGCACGTCAACTGACTTAATATATGACTTAATATATGCTGTCAGAGACTGTTTGAGTCAAACCGATGTGGGGTTGTGGTTTCAATATCAATCAACTGAAAAATAAGTCAACTTTACAGTTAATGATTGCCTTTTTTTTGTTTAGCAAAATGGAGTTCAGCAGTTATACAATGTACAGTGTATTTATGTCGTGCCGAATAGGTAAAACTGGTCAATTAGCAAGAACTCCTTTAAAATTAAGTCCTTTCTAAAATTTTCTCTTATTCATTTAAAGATTTTTTTTTCATTTATGTTATTGTAAAAATTAATAATTTTGTTCCAAAATACCCTTAGAAAACTTACCTAACCATATAACAATCGCAATTTAATTTAGCTTAATCCAAATAAATATATTTTAGATAAGTTTACAATAATTTAATAATGAACAAACAATGAAATATATTTTTTTCGTTAGGTTCAAAATGATTTTTGCGAAATTATTGCATACACAAATTTTCGCTTGTCCTATATGGCAAGAAGAGCGTTGCTATTTAAGCCAAAATCGGCACGACATTTATATTTTCCCGGACACATCAGTCATTTAAAACATCAACAGAGGCTGATAATGCAATCAACACTATGATATATGTATATATATATATATATATATATATATATATATATATATATATATATATATATATATATATATATATATGCAGGGGTAAGGCGTTCGTGTGCTAATATAAAGAAAAAAAAACACGTGAGGTAATACTCTTACGGATAACCACATGAGAAAAATTAAATACACATCGTTTGAGTGTTTTCATATATATTTAACAGCTTCCGAAGATGTGCAGTTAAATATACACAAAAGCACTTTAGCGATTTCCTATTCAATTTTTCCTTTGTTATCCACTGCGGTATATGCATGTGCTCATGTGTGTATAATTATATATATATATATATATATATATATATATACACTGTGTGTGTAATATAATAAATACATACATTTCATACCGAACAAGCATATTCATACGCCTTTCACTTGCGCAGACGTTGCATCACGCGGGTTTAGTGCTTCCCCACGATAATACTACCAACAATAAAAATAATTATATAATAATAATAATACACAAGGGCCGTTGCGTCTCCAGAACAATTCCAGCGTGAAGAAACTTAAAAAAATGGGAAAAACATCAACTCCCTAATCCTTCTTACAATTTCTTCTCTGTCCCGTTTAACCTTTGTAAACACACCTTGCGCCACTGTGTCTGCCTCCCTCATCCCCCTTCCATCAGCCTTTCAGATAAACATAACCATTATGAATCATGTCATCAGTTTTTTTTGTAAATAAAATATACTGTCCGCTTCCATAATATATCATTTCCATTTCCCCCTCTGCACATCCATAATTCCCCTCTTCCGCCGCCACTCGCTCTCTCTCTCTCCCCTCTGTCCCTCGGAACGGACCTTCTTAAACAAGACCTCAAGTTTGTTTGTCGTCTTCTGTGGATAATAAAACATTACCCAACTTCTTAACTTCGTACGTCCCGTTGGAGGGAAAAACTATTGTACCACAAAACTTTGTGAGTCCCGTTGGAGGGGAAAAACTGTTGTACCACTAAATTTCTTCAGTCGCGTTGGACGGAAAAACTATTGTCACTTTAAGCACTGTAGTTCTGCTGGAGGAAAACGCTGTTGTACCTCTAAACTAGGTGCGTCTTATAGTAGGACAAACTATAGTACCTGTTAACTTCAGTTCTGCTGTAGGAAAAACAAAACGTATCGTACCGCTCATATTAATCCTGCCGAAGGGAAGTCATAAGTGTTACTTTAGCATGTCTTGGAGGAAGAAAAAAGAGGTTAAAACTATTGTACCTCTAAAAACCGCAAATCATACCTGAGGAGAAAGTATTGCAACTCACCTTCGTACGTCTCGCTGGAGAAACAATTATCGTACATCATAGTTTCAAACGTCTCACCCTAGGAAACTTTATCTTGAACCACTGGTCAAGACAGTTAGCAAGTGGATATTGTGCCATGCCCTACCACATACACAAATCTCCCCAGAAAGAAGAACTATTGCATCTCCAGTACAGTGTGCCACTGCAGGTGAGGCAGCGGTAAAGTTTTGTGCGTGTGGCAGCGGGAGCAGCATCAGGCTCCAGGATGCCAACATGAATATTTCAGTTCCCGGAGCTCTTAGATGGGGAGTACCATATCATAAATTCTGATTCGAGGAGCGGATAATGCCTGTGTGTATCTTTAAGCATGGGTTTCCCTCCTCATTTTCATCCCTTGGGAAATGATAGAGTGAGAGACAGAGGAAAAACAAGTAGAATAATAGTTATATTTTATATACCTGGGATATTATATACTCTCTCACTTATGTATATATGTATGTATGGTGTGTAGGGCAATGTATGGTGTGTATGATACTGAAGTGTAAAACAGTGATAAATGTGTATAGTAATGTATATGTGTATAACAATGCGTATAATATTTTAAAATATGTATAACAATGTATGTGTATAACAAAGTCAAAATTGCCAGAGCAATTAAAACAGAAAAAATAAATGTTATTTGCACAATCGCCAGCCCTTTGTGTCTTTTCTAGAGAAGTCGTATGTGTTGATGCTAAATGGCTCTTGATCCAAAGAAATGGAGCCACCCTTCATTTAATTTAAGCCTGACTCTCTCCCATCCCCCCAGCCAGGCGCTAATGTGACCCCTCACGACCCTCACTTTTCTATAAAAATATAAAAATAAATAAAATAAAGCAATAATAATTATAATAATAAAGAAATATTATTATATATTATAATATTATTTTGTTTCCAACTGTCTAAGTGTACTAGGAGAAGTAAACAGTCTGGCCTCTAACACTGTCTCTACAGTGTGTCAAACGAGTTAGGAAAAACTTAATATCAGACTGGAAGGAGGGAGTCTGGAAGGAGGGAGTCTGGAAGGAGAGAGTCTGGAAGGAGGGAGTCTGGAAGGAGAGAGTCTGGAAGGAGGGAGTCTGGAAGGAGGGAGTCTGGAAGAAGCGAATATCTGGGAGTGGACGCGTCGGCGGATGGATTGATGAAGGACGAGGTAAACTATAGAATTGATGAAGGGAAAAAGGTGGGTGGTGCATTGATGTATCTGTGGAGACAGAACGTTAACCATGGAGGCAAAGAAGAGAATGTATGAGAGTACAGTGGTACCAACACTCTCATACGAGTCGTGAATGTTTCAGCGAGGAGACTGGTGGAAGTGATGTGTCTAAGGGCAATGTGTGGCGTAAATATTATGCAGAGGATTTGTAGTGTGGAAATTAGGAGGTGTGGATTTACTAAAAGTATTAGTCAGAGGGCCGAGGAGGTGTTGTTGCGGTGTTCATTTGGAAAGGATGGAGCAAAATAGGATGCCTTGGGTGGTGTATAAATCTGTAGTGAAGGGAAGGAAGGGTAGCCGTCGTAGAAAATGGAGGGAGGATAAAAGAAGTTTTGTGTGCGAGGGGCTTGGACAAACAGCAGGCATGTGTGAGCGTTTTAGATAGGAGTTAGTGGAGACGAATGTTTTTTTGGGGGGATTTGATGAGCTGTTGGTGTGAGCAGGGTAATATTTTGTGAAGGGATTCAGGAAAACCAGTTAGCCGGACTTGAGTTCTGGCGGTGGGAAATACAATGCCTGAACTTTAAAGGAAGGGTTTAGAATATTTGCTGTTTAGAGTGACATCTAAACTGTCGTATCTGAACGCCTCTGGCAAGACAGTGATTAGTGTGAATGATGGTAAAAGTGTTTCTTTTTCTGGTCACACTGCCTCAGTGGAGACGGCCAGCGTGTTTATATATATATATATATATATATATATATTTTTTTTTTTTTTTTTTTTTTTCAACAAGTCGGCCGTCTCCCACCGAGGCAGGGTGACCCAAAAAGAAAGAAAATCCCCAAAAAGAAAATACTTTCATCATCATTCAACACTTTCACCACACTCATACATAATCACTGTCTTTGCAGAGGAGCTCAGATACGACAGCTGAGAAAAGTCCCTCCCAGCTGTCACTATCTCAGACCCCTCCTTTAAAGTGCAGGCATTGTACTTCCCAAAAAAATACAAATACAAAAAATACTCATCACTTGAAATATATGCACTTAGATACACATATTGACTGAGGTATATACACCCAGATGCAAATCTTTGAAATAGATACATTCTGAGAAACATTTCTTGGGATCCATACATTGATAGGCTACTGTTACTCATATTACCATTATCAAAACTACTATGCTATGGGTAGTCCATAGTACCATTACTGCACGTTTCGACCCGGTCTCAGATCAGACATCATAAAATTTTAAGGTTAGGTAAGGTATGTCAGGAAACAGGACAAGTGTTTCCTGACGCGGATCTTAGTCAGATGACGAACCGCCGTTGGAGCTTTTGGTCATCTGACCGAGGCCTTCCGCTGGCTTACTGGTCCACCCCTTTTAAAATTAAGGTCATAGTTATAACCATTTAGTAGCTTTTATATTTTAAGAAAATATTACAGGAACATGAACTATTAAGAATCAGATAATCAGTTGAGATTTTGTCGCCGATGTGGCTATTTTATTATATAATAGCTGATCATATCCATACAGTAGACGACAGCGCAAGAGCATACGGATTCACCAAAATACTAGAAACTAGGCCCTCAAAGTCTAGGACTCTTACCAGAGAGCATAGTCTAGAATGAATATTCACTTAGCTCTTCCATGACAGAATGGTGGCGAACCTGCGGATGGTTACACGTTTACGAACCAGTTACCTACTTTTGTTTTTATGGTCACAGTTTTGGAGGGCTGTCTGTTGAAGTTTTCAGTGGTTCTGTCAGTAATAAAAGCCACCATCACGTCTGTGTTGGAGCGCCTGCCTCGGAGTCTCATAACCCCCGTTTCATGTCAGCGTTGAACATCTTGCGCTTCTAACAGTTCTTCGTGTCTAAGTGTTGCTGAGAAGAGTGATGCATGAAGCAGCGGAAACCTTCATTGGTACAACGTTTCGCTTTATGGAGAGTTGTCTCTAGAGCGAAACGTCAACCCACTTGTTGGTTGAGCAGCCGAGTTTCAAAGCTTGTCGACACGTGAGCATCATTGAGACTGCATTTCATCTGTTCACCAACAATCAAGAATAGTTTACTCGTAAACATGGACATATATACGGATAAATATACCCCTCCATGTGTACCTGAACTGTTGCTCTGAGTGCAAACACACATACCCCAGAGAGATATTCTCATCATACCACACATGGTAAGCTAGTAAATGGTTGCTTAGCTACTGTATGTCATTGTGTCTGCAGTACGCCAACCAACACGTGTACTGTTGCGTCTGCTTACCATCTTAAATATCTGTTTATTTAAGGAAGAGTACGTTTGACTGCTACTGGTCCTTCTCCGCCACTCTACGGTATTAATTAATCAAAATATATCGGCATATTAACACCTATACCACAAGTTGGTAATGCAAACTAGTTGTTTCTGTCCTTACTGAACCAGGGAGTGGGAGAGAGAGAGAGAGAGAGAGAGAGAGAGAGAGAGCTGCACCCATGGTATTCCAAATAAAAAAATGGGAAGTGGAAACGAGTCATCTCCCTCTGGGTGTCAGGTAGAACACAGCTTGAAGCGGAGTAGAGTCCTTGTGTATCTGAAGTGTAAGGTAGAACACAACTGTAAGATACATAGAGCCTTTGCTGCCTCTGGGATGTTAAATATAATAGGACTGAAAGCCTTTGCAGCAGTTAGAATAGAATATACTTTTGCCAAAGGAGTACAAAAGAAATCGGGGCTGGACGTCATGAAGAGAGAGGCTTCTGACTGTCCCAAGAGTTTCTGAAATGAGGAAGATAGAAAGGAAAGGAGAGAGATCTTTGAACCCACAGGATTTCCAAGATGTGTCAGGAGAGAGAGAGAGAGAGAGAGAGAGAGAGACCTTCCTAGCCACAGGATTGCCAAGATTTAGCAGGATTCGAATAGAAGACAAACCTCTTTACATAGAAAGATACGAAGGAGAGAGAGGAGTAAGTCTATCCAGCCCTCAGAGCATCAAGAGACCTGGAGGCCAAGGTCTTCTTGCAGTGATACGTCTTCATTAGGGCTGGGGGCTGACCGGTCGCCGCGCTGGGGAGGTCCCGACCATTACGCTGATTGGCTCTATGAACTCCTGCCAACACACTCACCCCGGACCACTTGAGGGGAAGAGGAAGGTTTGTTTAAGGGGAGAGTAAGGGGACGGACGGCGGGTGATGGAAGGGGATCTGTAAGGGATGGAGGCAGGGTGGGGAGGGAGGGAGGAAGGACGCTGATCTGTTAGATGACACAGAGAGAGATGGAGGGGTGTTGGTGGTGGGGGAGGAGAGAGAGAGAGAGTCTTTTGAGATGATAGAGAGGAAGATCAGCAGATACACAATGGTTTTGATTGGAGATTGTACGAAGAGGGGGGAGTGGGAAGGAAGAAATGGGGTGTAGGAGAAGGGGGTATCTGGTGAGGTATATGCAGCGGAGAGAGGAAAGAAGGAGAAAGCGATAATGTTGATTAAAGATACAAAAGAGGCTTAGAGAGGAAAATGTGTGAGATAATTTACAGGTGACATTGACGGGGTGGTTTACAGGTGACAGTGACGGGGTAGTTTACAGGTGACAGTGAAGTGGTGGTTTACAGGTGACAGTGACGGGGTGGTTTACAGGTGACAGTGACGGGGTGGTTTACAGGTAACCGTGACGGGGTGGGTTACAGGTGACAGTGAAGGGGTGGTTCACAGGTGACAGTAACTGGGTGGTTTCCAGGGGACAATGACGGGGTGGTTTACAGGTGACAGTGACATGGTGGTTCACAGGTGACAATGACGGGGTGGTTTACAGGTGACAGTGAAGGGGTGGTTTACAGGTGAGAGTGAAGGGGTGGTTAACAGGTGACAGTGAAAGGGTTGTTAACAGGTGACAGTGACAGGGTGGCTTACAGGTGACAGTGACGGGGTGGTTTACAGGCGACAGTGACGGGGTGGTTCACAGGGGACAGTAACTGGGTGGTTTCCAGGGGACAGTAACTGGGTGGTTTACAGGGGACAGTAATTGGGTGGTTTACAGGGGACAGTAACTGGGTGGTTTACAGGTGACAATACGGGTGGTTTACAGGTGACAGTAACGGGTGGTTTACAGGGACAGTACTGGGTGGTTTACAGGTGACAGTAACTGGGTGGTTTACAGGGGACAGTAATTGGGTGGTTACAGGGCACAGTAACTGGGTGGTTTACAGGTGACAGTAACTGGATGGTTTACAGGTGACAGTAACTGGGTGGTTTACAGGTGACAGTAACTGGGTGGTTTACAGGGGACAGTAATTGGGTGGTTTACAGGGGACAGTAACTGGGTGGTTTACAGGTGACAGTAACTGGGTGGTTAACAGGGACAGTAATTGGGTGGTTTAACAAGGTTAGACAGTAACTGGGTGGTTTACAGGGGACAGTAACTGGGTGGTTTACAGGGGACAGTAACTGGGTGGTTTACAGGTGACAGTAACTGGGTGGTTTACAGGGGACAGTAACTGGGTGGTTTACAGGGGACAGTAACTGGGTGGTTTAAGGGACAGTATTGGGTTTACAGGGACAGTAACTGGGTGGTTTACAGGGGACAGTAACTGGGTGGTTTACAGGGGACAGTAACTGGGTGGTTTACAGGGGACAGTAACTGGGTGGTTTACAGGGGACAGTAACTGGGTGGTTTACAGGGGACAGTAACTGGGTGGTTTACAGGGACAAGTGACGGGTGGTTTACAGGTGACAAGTGACGGGTGGTTACAGGGACAGTAACTGGGTGGTTTCCGGGACAGTAACTGGGTGGTTTACAGGGGACAGTAACTGGGTGGTTTACAGGGGACAGTAACTGGGTGGTTTACAGGGGACAATGACGGGGTGGTTTACAGGTGACAATGACGGGGTGGTTCACAGGGGACAGTAACTGGGTGGTTTCCAGGGGACAGTAACTGGGTGGTTTACAGGGGACAGTAACTGGGTGGTTTACAGGGGACAGTAACTGGGTGGTTTACAGGGGACAGTAACTGGGTGGTTTACAGGGGACAGTAACTGGGTGGTTTACAGGGGACAGTAACTGGGTGGTTTACAGGGGACAGTAACTGGGTAGTTTACAGGGGACAGTAACTGGGTAGTTTACAGGGGACAGTAACTGGGTGGTTTACAGGGGACAGTAACTGGGTAGTTTACAGGGGACAGTAACTGGGTGGTTTAGGACAATGAGGGGTTTCAAGGACAACTGGTTAGGATAACTGGTGTTGGACATGTAACGTACAGGACAAACTACAGGTACCAAAGACACTATAACACAAAAAACATACAAACACAACACAAACGACAAACCCCAAACGAGAAAAATCAACAGCAACATTAAAAAACTGCATAATAGTACCGCATCCAGACGTGAAAAACATGACAATTACGACCAATTTTTGCTGTTTTCTCAAAGATCAAAGCACCCGACTACAGGGTCGGTTGTGACGTCACGCCGCTCGTCCACAAACTAAAACGAACGCAACACACACACACACACACACACACACACACTCCTGTGCTTAGCTGTATGTGAGGGGGTTGAATTCTAAGTCCTGGTCCTGCTACTCACCTAGCTGTGTTTCAGGGAGGTGAACTCCAGCTCCTGGTCCTGCTACTCACCTAGCTGTATTTGAGGACTTAGGTTTGAAAGAGTTAAACATCATCTCCTGGGCCTGCTATTCCTTTGTTTGTAATGAATGCGTTCCAGTGTGTCGAGATTAATAATCTACACGAGGGGAGGAGCTCCAGTTCTTGGTCCCGCCTCATAACTGAAGACTAACTGACGAGAAAAGCCCTTTCCAGTCTGCCTTTGAACACCTGTGCGTAGTTTGCTTCCACTATATCAATCAATGATACGTGTTATCTCATTTTAAATTTAAGAAATGTTTCTTGATATCTCCTTGGCTCACTTTGGCGTGTGTAACTTCTAAACATTCACTATAACTTCTAAACATTCACTATAACTTCTAATCATTCACTATAACTTCTAATCATTCACTATAACTTCTAATCATTCACTATAACTTCTAATCATTCACTACTGTCTACCCAGCAGATGCCCCGAGCTGTGGTACCCACGTTGGACTGCGTGCTGCCAGCGGTAGCAGCCTGGTTGATCAGACCCTGATGTACCGTGAGGGTTGTTGAGGCCCTGATCCACCGTAAGGGTTGTGAGGCCGTGATCCACCGTGAGGGTTGTGAGGCCGTGATCCACCGTGAGGGTTGTGAGGCCCTGATCCACCGTGAGGGCTGATGAGGCCCTGATCCACCGTGAGGGTTGTGGGGCCGTGATCCACCGTGAGGGTTGTGAGGCCCTGATCCACCGTGAGGGTTGTGGGGCCGTGATCCACCGTGAGGGTTGTGAGGCCCTGATCCACCGTGAGGGTTGTGGGGCCGTGATCCACCGTGAGGGTTGTGAGGCCCTGATCCACCGTGAGGGTTGATGAGGCCATGATCCACCGTGAGGGTTGTGAGGCCATGATCCACCGTGAGGGTTGATGAGGTCCTGATCCACCGTGAGGGTTGATGAGGTCCTGATCCACCGTGAGGGTTGATAAGGTCCTGATCCACCGTGAGGGTTGTGAGGTCGTGATCCACCGTGAGGGTTGATGAGGTCGTGATCCACCGTGAGGGTTGATGAGGTCCTGATCCACCGTGAGGGTTGATGAGGTCCTGATCCACCGTGAGGGTTGATGAGGTCTTGATCCACCATGAGGGTTGATGAGGTCCTGATCCACCGTGAGGGTTGATGAGGTCCTGATCCACCGTGAGGGTTGATGAGGCCCTGATCCACCGTGAGGGTTGATGAGGTCCTGATCCACCGTGAGGTGGATTACGTTTTTATCAAATTTAAGAGAAAGTAATCTAATAATTCACTATTTTCATAGTTTAATGAACTTACGCAGGTAAAACTTTACTTACCTAATGTTAAGAGTTTTTGGACGCTCCTAATAAATCACAGCGAACTGAGAAACCGGCCCAGAAGCTGGAACTCAACTCCCACCTTTAATTATAAGAGGGATTTCAGTCCCATAAATTGAGTAGCAGGCTCAGGAGCAGCAGCTCAGCTTCAGCAAACTACGAGGAGAGTTGCAGTTCAACTCTCTCAACAGCTGCGTAGCAGACTTAGGTGCACTCACCTATATGTGGTTGCAGGAGTCGAGTCACAGCTCCTGGTCCCGCCTCTTCGCTAGTCGCTACTAGGTCACTCCCCGCTCCAAGAGCCTCATCATACCTCTTCTTAAAGCTTTGTATGGATCTTGCCTGTGTGTGTGTGTGAGTGTGTGTGTGTGTGTGTGTGTGTGTGTGTGTGTGTGTGTGTGTGTGTGTGTGTGTGTGTGTGTGTGTGTTTGAGACCCTTCAGCTTTGAGAACAATAAAAATGTGTTTTCATAGCTGCGATTTTTACGTTTTTGACGACGCAATATTTAATTTTAGATTGTTTTTGTTATTTATGTGTGCCTTTGTCGTTATTTTTTTGTTGTTAATACTTAAATCTTGAGCTCTGAAAGATGTGTTAGCCAGGGATCTGAAAGTTTTAGTTTAGAGAGGGACCCCTGACTAGTAGTTTAGGGGAGGGGCCCCTGAGTGGTAGTTTAGGGGAGGGGCCCCTGAGTGGTAGTTTAGGGAAGGGGCTTCTGAGTGGTAGTTTACAGGAGGGGCCAGGAGAGGTAGTTTCGTGGGGTTGTGACTAGTAATTTTGTTAAGGGGGTTGCAGCAGCAGCTCATTTTGACCTTACAGTAAAAAAATACTTTTGACCAATGTGTTTTCTGAGGTTTGAATAAATAGTTTAAAGTCAATATATTTTGAACGTATGTGACTGACACCTCATACCTTACAAATAGGAAAGTCTGAAAAAAATAATATACCGGGTACTTTGGTATGCCTGAGGAGAATACTGATAAACATGGAAAAATTCTATCTCTTGTGAGGGGGAAAAAAAGTATTGCTAGATGCTGTATTCTTCTAAGATGGTTAATATACTTTTATATTCTTTCTCCACCTTTTTTTATAATTCATCTTGCTTTATTTTCCCCCTCCCTTACTTTATTTGCTTATTTCCTCTTCATTACCCTTTCTGACTTTTTGTTTATCTCTTCTTTCCTACTGTCTCCTCTCTTCTTTCTACCTTGTTTGCCTCTCTCTCTCTCTCACCTCTTTCCAGCCATCTTCCCTTCCTAGCTATATTTCTTTAGAACTGACTTGTGTTAAAACTCTCCACTATTTATCCCTCCCATCCTCCCTCCCTCCCTTCTTTTTTCTTCCTCGTCTCTAAGACGATGTAATTCCAGAAGCAGAAAAGGAAAGGAAGGAGAGTCTAATACAACGATTCTTAGGAAAGATGTAAGAGTATTCTCTAGGGACATTCAGTTGTTTTTTCCTAGTTTCATCTGGCCAGGAATAGTTCACCATCCTGGTCAGATATAGTTCACTATCCTGGCCACGTATTAGTTCAACATCCTTGTCAGATATACTTCACTATCCTGGCCAGGTATAGTTCACTATCCTGGCCAGGTATGGTTCGCCATCCTGGCCAGGTATGGTTCGCCATCCTGGCCAGATATAATTCACCATCCTGGCCAGGCATTAGTTCACCATCCTGGCCAGGCATTAGCTCACCATCCTGGCCAGGCATTAGTTCACCATCCTGGCCAGGCATTAGTTCACCATCCTGGCCAGGTATAGTTCACCATCCTGGCCAGGCATTAGCTCACCATCCTGGCCAGGCATTAGCTCACCATCCTAGCCAGATATAGTTCACCATCCTGGCCAGGCATTAGTTCACCATCCTGGCCAGGCATTAGCTCACCATCCTAGCCAGATATAATTCACCATCCTGGCCAGGCATTAGTTCACCATCCTGGCCAGGCATTAGCTTACCATCCTGGCCAGGCATCTAAGGTAAAAGGTGTAAATATCCCCACTAAAAAAAAAAAAGGTGTCCCAATATGCTGAGAAAAGGACCATGTCGCTTTGATAAAGAACGTTGGTGTTTCCAGCAGAGGTGTGTCAGTCATCGTTAACGACCAGGAAAATGATACGACCTCAGCTGTCCAGGGTTCCAGGTGAAGGGCACAACAGCGGTATTGAAATCCATGTCGAGAAACTTTAGACATAGACCTCTTTCTTAGAGAAAGAGGTACAGCAGAGAAACAAAGAAGTGCAAGGGAAGGACAACAGAGGAATACATACGGCCAAACATATTGTTTGGGAAAGCGGCCTAAGAAATAAGGGAAAATCGGCCTAAGAAATAAGAGAAAAATCGGCCTAAGAAATAAGAGAAAAATCGGCCTAAGAAATAAGAGAAAAATCGGCCTAAGAAATAAGAGAAAAATCGGCCTAAGAAATAAGAGAAAAATCGACCTAATAAATAAGATAAAAATCGGCCTAAGAAATAAGATAAAATCGGCCTAAGAAATAAGAGAAAAATCGGCCTAAGAAATAAGAGAAAACTGGCCTAAGAAATAAGAGAAAATCGGCCTAAGAAATAAGAGAAAAATCGGCTTAACAAATGAGACATAATCATCAGGCTTGATTCAAGAATGCAGAGGATATTTCCAGTTTCACTGGAACAAGAGGCATTCACCAGCACCCAGCACCACCCTGGAAGAGATCACCAGACATAACATCACCGCATGCAGAACTCTTATCAACGCAGGGACATCAACGCAGGGACATCAACGCAGGGACATCAACGTAGGGACATCAAAGCATGGACATCAACGCAGGGACATCAACGCAGGGACTTCAACGCAGGGACATCAACGCAGGGACATCAACGTAGGGACTGAGGAGATTTTCTCGAGGTCTCGAGTCTTGTCTGTATGATCCTTATAACTAATATTAATCCATGAATAATATAGCTGAAATCTTGTCGCAATGAGTCGTCTCAGCTGGTGATGTGAGCTAGCAGTGAGTGCACCACCTGGCTTGAGTCAAGGTTGAAGGTGGGTTGGTTGGTAAGGCTTACCACCTGTCAACACAATGGGTCATTAAGGCTGTGTGTCACCTGTACACCACCAGTCAAGTGTATAAATACAGACATGCACACTCCTACAGGTGTACATGTACTCTTGCTCTCAATACGTACACATCAAGAGTGTTGTACTCATCAAAACAAACAGAAAGTAATGATGTTTGAGTCATTCTCTTGATTATGTACTCACTGACAACTATAACAATAACGTTCTATTATATACAATAAAAATTATATTAAAAATATAAATAATAATGGTAATATTAGTTTTAAAAATAAAAATGATCGTAATTAAAAAACTCTACATCAAACTTTCATAAAAAATCTCCCTCATAATTAAACAACTAAAACCTCAGAAATACAAGAAATTAATTCCAAGCGAAACTTCGTAGAAATTTCCCGTGATTTAATGGAGGCTGATTACACAAGGAGGTGTTCAAAACTAACGGTGTCCCCTCAGGAACAAGATGTTCAACGAATAAACGACATTAGCCTCTAAAGAGTAAGAACAGTAGCGCAGAGAGAACATAAATGATAGCATAGAACGTTCATCTAAATTCTAAATGATAGCATATCCGTCTGAGGAAGACTGGTCATAGAGAAGGTAACTCGGTGTCTCTTGCCTGTTCCCCTGTTGGAACATTATTTCTGCTTTGCCGTTTTTCACCAGTTGGCTCGCCTTTAGATACACAATTATCGTCTATTTCTACCCATTTAACTGACACTAGCTCCTGAGGAAAGCTCTGCTAAGACACCGAAAGGCCTCGAGCTCGATTTCCAATCCTGCTCTGTATTTGCACATATGGGAAATATTAGGCAGTTTTAAGATAAACAATGTTTTGAGTTAGAGGGTTGACGTGGGGATCGAATCCCTATCAGATCGTGTCAACAATATTGACGTCGCCCCATCCAATGTTGACGTGTTAAACAGTGGTGGGTGGTGGTGAAGAGGCAGTGCCAGGTACAGGAGGGTCACAGTGATGGGTGGTGAAGGGCCAGTGCCAGAGTCCAGGAGGGTCACCTGGATCTACATCTGTGATAAGGCAAATATGGTCTCGTAAGCCCCAGAGTTTTGTATATACTTATGGGATTATCCCAGGCTCTGTGGTGGTAGGGAGAGTGGAGAGGAAAGGATAGGAGAGGGAGAGAGGAGGGAGGAATGGCTGAGAGAAAGTGAGATGGGGAGAAGGGATGAGAGGCTGAGAGAAGAAGGGAACGATAGCTGAGGGATGGGGGAAATGATGCTAGGCTGAGAGACTAACGAAATGATGGCTGAGAGAAGGAGAATAGTGAGAAGGGATGAGAGGCTGAGAGAAGGGAAGGATAGCTGAGAGGAAGATTGGGAGAAGGAATGAGTGACTGAGAGAAGAAAGGGATGGCTGAGAGGAGGATGGAGAGAAAAGATGAGAAGCTGAGAGATGAAGGGTTCACAAAAAAGGAAGGAGGGAGAGGAGGCTGGAAAAAAGGAAGGAAATAGAAAAGCCTGACATGGGGTGGGAATGGGATGGAAAGGAGAGAGATTATAATGGTGGGAAGGGACAAAGGAGATGGATGGGATACTAACAGAAGGAAGGGTGACATGAGTGAGATGAGGACGCAGAGGAGATTGGAGAGACAAGAGAGAGAACAGAGGGATAAATAAGGATGAGGGGAAGTCTGATGGAAGGAGAGAAAAACAATGTTGAGAAGAGTGTGTGTGAAGAGGCAGAGGGGAAATTAAAAGAGGAAGAGCAATGTTCAAAAACTAAATGTGTATGGAGAGAGAGAGAGAGAAAAAGAGAGAGAAATGAAAAGAGAAAGAAAAAGAGAGAGTATTCACCTATATGTACTCATCTAGCTATGGATGCAAAGATCGAGTCTCAGCTCCTGGCCCCACCTCTTCGCTGGCCCCTACTGGGCACTCTCTCTTCTGGCTTAGAGAGCCTTATCGTATCTCCTCTTAAAGTTATGTATGGATCCTGCCTCTACCACTCCACTGTCTAGGTCGTTCCTCTTCCTGACTGAAGAAATACTTCCTAACATCCCTGTGACATCTCCTGTTTCTCGAACAATCTGTCCCTGTCCATCATTTCTTTTCAGTATTTTGTATGTTGTTATCATATCCCTAGTCCTTTTGTCTTCCAGTGTCATCAGGCTGAGTTCCCTTAATCTCTCCTCGTAGGACATATCCCTTAGCTCAGGGACTAGTCTTGTTGTAAAACCTCTGCACTTTTTCCATCTCTTGACATGTTTGACCAGGTGTCGGTTCCATACTGGTGCTGTGTACTCCATTATAGGTCTGACTATGACCATACAGTGTCGTGAATGCCTCATTGCTTATATTTTTCAAAGCTAATTTTAAATTTCCCAAGGGCTCATTTGCTGCAGCAGTTATTCGGCCGATGTACGCCTCAGGCGATATGCTCGGTACAATACTCACCCCGAAGTCCTTCTCGTTCAACGAGGTTAGCAGCCTTTGCAACACCCACCCCCCTCCCTCCCCCTGAGCCTGAACTCTTCGGCTTTCTTTGCCTCTCCCCAATCTTCACAATTTTGGAGTTATTGGGGATCAATCCCAGTATTCACTTCTCGGACCAAACTAGACCAGTGTGTGTGTGTGTGTGTGTGTGTGTGTGTGTGTGTGTGTGTGTGTGTGTACCTGGACTACACACTTGGAGATTCTTTACAAAACGCTGAGCAGGTTTAGAACCGACTGAGCCTACGTCACGAGACTCATTGATATTCATAAGAGGCTGACGACAATGACACTCACTGAGTAAACTCAGACTTAGTTTTGCGGTTAGCAGTCGGAGGGTCGAGCCTCCTCCACTCATCCTGTTAGATGACCCTCAAGGGATTAGTACTATGATGATGGCAGTCAGGCTAGACAAATAGCTGTGGGCAGACGGAGTGTTCTTTGACTGCCGTAGGATATTTGGCAGTGGTCTGTGGAGACTGATTTAAATATATATATATAGGCTCTGGTGAAATGATACATGAAGACTCCGGGTGACTGAAGACTGACGGTGACAGGAAAAGACTGGCGGTGACAGGAAAAGACTGGAGGTGACAGGAAAAGACTGGCGGTGACAGGAAAAGACTGGCGGTGACAGGAAAAGACAGGAAAAGACTGACAGTGAGGAACCAAGAGCAGCAACTGTCATTGCTCCTGTTAACCTTCTTAGGTCACTAGATTTTTCTTCATATGTTCTTGCATTATCGTCCACAATAATTCAGTTTGCTACTTTATTATACACCTCATACCCATACTGTGGGCTGTAGTGAAAGGATTATTGAGACACTTAATTGCCCAGGAATTGGGTCCCATCATTCTTGTTTGCTAAGCCAATTACAGAGGTAATGAACTATTTAAAAATACATTTACTTCGGGACAGTAGTAATGAGTTTACACAGCCATGAACTCAGTCACAAAAAAAAAAACATACAACGGAGTTAAGAGTGGTTCTGAATTATTTACAGTAGCAAATATTTAGCAAGATATGGTTGAAATTAGTTAAGTGGTAATGAACTATTTAAAACTGGAAAAGGAAGGGCATATTTTTTGTTGTTGTCTAGAATGGCTGGTTAATCTGCCACCGTGGATATAATACTTTGACATTTCTTGTTCTCTTGTGAGTTTTCTTTGAATTTATAAATTTTGTCGCATTCCGGCACATAATGGCGTAGGGTGTGCCACTAATTCCTCCGGCAAGGTTTACATTTAATTAGGTCTACAACAGTTAGTGGTACAAACTGCCATCGTACCTGTAACCCAGCAGTAGTAAGGTGATTGTGTTGGGTCTTCTTACATGATGGAACAATGATAGGGAAGAACACTAATTAAGTATCTTAGTTTTCTCAGTCGGGATGAACACTCAGGTTATGACACGAAACTAATGCCTATTTAAGGATGCTTTTGGTGTTGGAGATTCTGGTAGTAGAGTAAATCATTATACCATCAGCAAAGCTAATCATATAATGATTAAGATGCCTTGGTATAATATTCAGTAAAGAATTAATTAGAATATTAAAAAAGGATGACCTAAGGACTCCTCCCTGTGGGACTCCTAATTTAAATTCATTAGTTAAACCTCTATGTTCCTGGCACAACGCAGTCTTTCTTGGGCAGGTAGTGTTTGCTCCAACGGTGAAGCCGGCCACTACATCCATTCTGGCAAATTTACTAATAATTATAGGTCAGTTAGTTGTGTTTAAAGCAGCTTTGAGGTCATGAAAAGTGGTGTAGAAACTGGGACTGTGTAGCCACGAGGACAGATTTTTTTTTATTTTATGTCTGAGACGATTTAAGACTATTCTTTCAAATGTTTTACACAAGCAGATATTAAGATATACTGATCGAAACGTATTTCATTGGTTTGATTTTGGAATGGGAATGATTAGACTATTTATACGCGTCACTATGCGCTCTTGTCGTGTCGTTGCCTCGGTCTCCAAAAAAGGTGACTTATTTACAAGTCATTTGTGCCAAAATTACGTATTCGACGTAACACTTGGGCCTTGCCTACTGCAGCAGCATTTTATTTGCGTAGGTGTTATTTTATTTGCTCGTGTTTATATTGTACTGCTGCATACTTTGAAATAAAGCATATTCAATGAATGATTTTCTAATGGCATATCACTAGAGTTCAGACTGTAATTTTAGGGAGAATGTTAGTGTTAGCTTTCTGATTGTCGCCACCTACTGGTTATTGACAGGTAACTATTCGTAAATTTAGGATAATTCATATTAAATTTAATAATAATTACATATTTAATAACTATGATTTGTCTGCATTATCGACATTGATCGTCTAGAAACAAACGTTTGAAAATAATCTATTTTTATTTTAATACGGTGTTGTTCTGTGTAGTTCTGGGATGCTCATGTTAATGTCCCTGGGTGTAGTGACGCCATTATAATAATTGTATACATTACTGACGAGTGCCGACAGTAATGTGAAGCATCACAGTGACTTGATGATGGTGGCACTGCTGTCTTGGCTCTTGTGATACATAAACACTTCACGTACACTATTTAATGCTCTCTGTCACCTCTGGGGTTTTTTCTTAGCATAGAGATGTTGGTAATTGCCTCTCACTGTTGTAGTTAATTTGCAATCAGACTTCCGCGTATGACCAGATTTGAGTTAATCAGAGACTCTGCTTGTTTATGGTCGGCTGGGCGGTGCGCACGTCGTGAAGAGGTATTGCAAGATGCAGGAAATGCTATTGACTCTCTCTCTCTCTTACATTGCCATTACTGGCAGGAGCTGCAAATTAAAGATGCGAAGTCGTTAAACAGTAATGGATTTCGAGTGTACAACTACTAGAATTTGTGGCTGCAGTGTACAACTACTAGAATTGGTGGCTGCAGTGTACAACTACTAGTATGGGTGGCTGCAGTGTACAACTACTAGTATGGGTGGCTGCAGTGTACAACTACTAGTATGGGTGGCTGCAGTGTACAACTACTAGTATGGGTGGCTGCAGTGTACAACTACTAGTATGGGTGGCTGCAGTGTACAACTACTAGTATGGGTGGCTGCAGTATACAACTACTAGTATGGGTGGCTGCAGTGTACAACTACTAGTATGGGTGGCTGCAGTGTACAACTACTAGTATGGGTGGCTGCAGTGTACAACTACTAGTATGGGTGGCTGCAGTGTACAACTACTAGTATGGGTGGCTGCAGTGTACAACTACTAGTATGGGTGGCTGCAGTGTACAACTACTAGTATGGGTGGCTGCAGTGTACAACTACTAGTATGGGTGGCTGCAGTGTACAACTACTAGTATGGGTGGCTGCAGTATACAACTACTAGTATGGGTGGCTGCAGTGTACAACTACTAGTATGGGTGGCTGCAGTGTACAACTACTAGTATGGGTGGCTGCAGTGTACAACTACTAGTATGGGTGGCTGCAGTGTACAACTACTAGTATGGGTGGCTGCAGTTACAACTACTAGTATGGGTGGCTGCAGTGTACAACTACTAGTATGGGTGGCTGCAGTGTACAACTACTAGTATGGGTGGCTGCAGTATACAACTACTAGTATGGGTGGCTGCAGTGTACAACTACTAGTATGGGTGGCTGCAGTGTACAACTACTAGTATGGGTGGCTGCAGTGTACAACTACTAGTATGGGTGGCTGCAGTGTACAACTACTAGTATGGGTGGCTGCAGTGTACAACTACTAGTATGGGTGGCTGCAGTATACAACTACTAGTATGGGTGGCTGCAGTGTACAACTACTAGTATGGGTGGTTGCAGTGTACAACTACTAGTATGGGTGGCTGCAGTGTACAACTACTAGTATGGGTGGCTGCAGTGAGTGTACTGCTTTTGTACAGAGGTAAGCTGGCATACTGCAGGGTGAAACCTTCTTCCGATGCAGTTTCTGTGTTATCTATAGAGAAACTGAAAGGATGCCTCAGTCAGGGTGCTGGAGACACAACAGTATTTATGATAATATACATGTGGTTTGATATGACATGTCTCAGGTGGTGGTAATTTTTTATTTTTTAAGTTAAGAAAGAGGACAAGAATCTACTGGCCTCTCCCCAGCTGGGTCTCACACCTTATTAGAAAAAAAAAGAGGATCGCTACATATAGTAGTGTCCCAACATTAAGTTACTGTGTGTATGGTCTCTGATATTGTAATCTTCCGCTGCTGCCAGCAGTTGGATATTACAAATTTAATATTCTTATATGCAAGCTACTCTGCCAGAATCTTGCAGGAAAGTCCACTCTTCATTCTGCCTAGAAGAGTGCGCTAAATGCTTTAAGATGCCTAGTAGAGTGCGCTAAACGCTTCAAGATGCCTCGAAGAATGAGCTAAACGCCCCAAGATGCCTAGTAGAGTGCGCTAAACACCTCAAGTTGGATTGTCCTTATGCTTAAAATGTTACATTTGCTTCTATTATTTACCTTGCCCGGTTACCTTTTAAAATCTGAATTGATTTCGAGGGTTCACTTCACGTTGATGACAGTGCCACGCATGCAATTAGAAAAGAAATCTGAACAAGCAAAAGGAAAGGGCAGAAAGAACACTTATAGTGAGCACTTGCAACCACTTTTTTATCAGACTGTGAGCAATCTTTGACAAATTTACTCTTCATGAAGTGATTTACATGTTGCAAATCACTGGCTTTTTTTTTTTTTTTTTTTTGCTAGTTACAAACATTTTTTTCAGTAAACATCGTGTTTTTTTTTTCTCAAGACAGTATTAATTGTGAAATTGTATTGTGATTTCAGTACTTTAAAAATAAACTGGTTTTTAACTAAAAAAACAAAAGAAGTGGCTTTTACTTGATTGGTTTACCACATAGAGAAGGTCGAAACTTTTCCAAACTTTTGCAAAAGTAATAGAGACAGAAGGTTGCCGAAACAAATTTAAATATAGACTAAAAAGGTACAAAACCACGACTGGAATAGTACACAAACTAGTGGCTAGTTAATGGTCCAATTATGACCGAAACGTCTTCACAAGTTTCTCCTACGTGCGGGTTATTTGCGTAAATTTATATATGATGGGGGAGTTCTATGCACTCTAGTGCTTCGATTCAAACCGACATAAGATGTACATGAATGGGTAACCTCACCACCCAGTGACAATACCTTCGTCTGCCACAGGTCCCTCATCTGACGCCAGTATATAAGCAACAGTCTCCCAGCCTCTGCTTCAGACTCTTCAAGACTACGGTGATCTTCACCAACTCCAAGGGTGAGGGACTCATTACCTCATCTTTTGTATATAGTTCTACTGTCTTCACATTATGTCCTTGTATTGATAAAGCCACTGGTTGGCGAAACGTCTACAAATAAGATAACAAGATGTTGCACTTGTGTCTAATTCGACATAGGATGTAGTCTGGGTATTTTTGGTTGACTAGTGCGAGCTGCGTTTCAGCTTTGGATATAGTATATAAGTTTAGTAAAGCAGCAGTAGAGGTGACCATCCAACCTCCACGCATTGATAATAATAATAATAATAATCTTTATTTCTACAAGTACATGTACAAGGTATACAGGCCATAGCTGACATCAATGACATACTACTATATAGAAAGCCCCTTGTTATGCTGAGCATTTCGGGTAAATTAGGTCAGTTTTGTCCCAGGATGCGACCCACACCAGTCCACTAACACCCAGGTACCCATTTTATACTGATGGGTGAACATGGACAGCAGGTGTCTTATGGAAACCCGTCCTTAATGTTTTCCAGCCATACCGGAGATTCGAACTCCGGACCTCAGTGTGTGAGGTGAGTGCGCTACCGATCGAGCTACGGGACGTGATCACCAATCCATTCCGTACCAACTCTGTATGGTCACCATCCTACCACCCCATCCCCCACCAACCTAACCCCACAACAACCCTTCTACCACCCGTCACCTCACATCACTACTGTCCATCAACCCGAATACATAACCTCCAACAACTACATCCTACCCCAACATCTCAACATCCCTTCCTCCTCCATCTTCCCCACTCCCATGTCCCCCACCTCCTCCCAGTGTCCCACCCTTGCATACCTGCAACCCAACATCCCCACCGCCCCTCACAGAGCCACAACAACTTCCCTACCAGCCCACCTCTTCTCATTTTCCAGTCAACCCACCTCCTCCCACTGCTTCACCCGTATATCCCTATCACCCTACATCCCCACCTTCTCCTACTGCCCACACTCCTAAATCCCTAACTCCCCACCTCACCTCCCACTGCCCACGCCCGCATCCCTATCACCCCACATTTTTACTACCCCACCCTCCCCTTCCCTCACCATTACCCCACTCTCCCCACCCCTCACTCTCACTCCCACCTTCCCCTCCCCATCACCCCCACCTTACCCCACACATGTACATATTATTCCTGATGTACATTTGTTATTCACGTTGTTCATCAGACTAGTCTATTCATCTCTGGGCTGACCTTTGACCTGGGCTATTGATAAGTACACGAGTGACCTTCAAGCGCCCTCCACCAAATTGGGTCATTATAGGCCACGGTGTGTGTATATACTCGCCGATTTGTACTCACCGATTTGTGTTTGCTGGTGTCGAGACTTGGCTCCTCGTCGATCTTAAGCCTAGTCCACAATGTGTAATTTGTTGCTGGAATCAAGTATTTACCATACCTACTCTTGAAGCTGTGTTTATTACACCTTCCTGAGAGTGAAAAGGCTCTTCTTAATATCCTCAAATCAGTTGTTTATCAGTCGGACTGTGGCTTGTAAGCTGGCCTGCATGCGGCCAGCAGTAACAGCCTCGTTGATCAGGCCTTGATCCACCCAGGGTGGGAGGTCTCGTTTGAGACCTGGTCGCGGGGACGTTGACCCTCGAAAACATTCTTCAGTAGTGTTTATCTTTTTGTACTTAACTGTTTGTGGGTGCCGGGGTCGAGTTCTAGCTCCTGATCCCGCCTCATAGTTATCCTAGTCTCGGGAGTCCTATCATAACGTTTTTGTAAAAACGCTTAGTATAAGAATATATTCTTATACTAGTATAAGAATATATTCTTATACTAGGGCAGTTGGAGTATATCTCCCGGCCGACCAGTAGTTCCTTCTTAATACTCACAAGCGGTACCTCATTACCATACATATGGGAGAAGTCCCCCTAGTGTTCTAATCAGGTATTGCTTGGGAATATAAGGGAGGAATAATTCATTATAATAAAATCAAAACAAGTAAGAGAGATAACAGAAGGTAATCAAACGGAGATTAAAAATCCACAAAACAAAAAAAATGGTGATTTTAAAATACACACGAGTTTAATAATAGCGGGTTTGATCCTCAGTGATAACAGTACTCACACTTGGATTCTACACCAACCAAAGATAGGTCATTCAACACTGTCCTGGTGCCAGCCCTGATACACCACCTTCACTCTCGCTCAGTGCCAGTACTGCCATCATGGACCCCTGACTCCCGTCGAGCGTCTTATCCAGAATTAGCTTCTGACAGTAACAGTCACTGTCACGGCAAGAATCTCCTTGTAGGATCCCACTGGCTGATATCCTACACATATATGAAAAAAAGACACATCTGCAACACTTGGGTATCTATATCGCCGATAATTCTCGCCTTACAGCGTAGACTTCTTCAGTCCAATACAGATGAGACTAAATACGAAGATAGCAAAAGCAGTGGCGAGGAAAAGATGATGTGATCAGTCCATTAAACCTTGAAGTACTAGTAATTTTTGAGGTGGTCAGTCCCACAATCTAAAAAAAAGGAGTTTGGTTCCAGAGCCAGGAAGGTTCCAGAGCCAGGAAGGTTCCAGAGCCAGGAAGGTTCCAGAGCCAGGAAGGTTCCAGAGTCAGGAAGGCTCCAGAGCCAGGATGGCGCCAGAGCCAGGAAGGTTCCAGAGCCAGGAAGGCTCCAGAGCCAGGAAGGCTCCAGTGCCAGGAAGGCTCCAGAACCAGGAAGGCACCAGACTCCCGCTATTGTTACTTTATATGTTCCTCAATATCAAAAATACATTGCGTTTAGAACTATTGCATTTGAAATAATTGTCCTCGCAGAGTACAGCGTACTCGGGTATAACGGTCGAAAACTATTTCTAGAAATATACTTCTCTAGCGTTGACAAAAAGTATTGAAAAGTATTGAGGAGGTGATACTTATATTACTGATTACATTCATCAAAGATTACTTATATCACTAATGACATTTAGAACTGGCGTCAGAATTGGTGTAAGAAATGGTGTCAGAACTGGTGCCAAAGCAAATGTGTTATAACTGGCATGAGTTGTACTGATGCCAGTTATAATATATTTGCTTTAGCACCAATAGTTGTTCTGGCACCGGTTGTGCCAGAACAACCAATGTCAGATCCTGTGGTAGAACTGGAGCTAGAGCAGGCGTCAGATCTGGTGTCAGAACTGATATTAGAACAGCCGGTGCCAGAACATCCGGTGCCAGAACAGTGCCAAAACAGCCGGTGCCAGAACAGTCGGTGCCAGAACAGCCAGTACCAGAACAACCAGTGCCAGAACAATTGGTTCCAGAGCAACTGGTGCCAGAACAACCAGTGCCAGAACAATTGGTTCCAGAACTGGTGCCAGAACAGCCGGTGCCAGAACAATTGGTGCCAGAAAAACTTTTTTTTCCGCTTTTTATTTTGTAGATTTATTGTCTATCCTGTGAGCTAATTCTCTCTCTCTCTCTCGCTCCTTCCCTCGCTTCTTTTTTCTCCCTCTCCTCTTACCCTCCCTCTCCTGTCACCCTCCCTCTACTCTTCCCTATCCCTCCCTCTCTTTACACTTCCTTCTCTCCCTCCCTCTCTCCCTCTCTCCCCCTCCTTTCCCTCCCTCTCCCTCTCCCTCCCTCCCTCCCTCGGCCGTAGCTGCATTGTGCACTATTTGGTTTGGGAAATTGGATTTTGCTATTTCTCTTCATGTGTGTTTATTTGTAAATTGAATATGTAAATGATGGAGATTTTTTCATCCTTTTTTGTAGTTTTTATGCGATTTTTTTTACAGATTTTTTCTTTAATATAAGATTTTTTTTGGTGTGTGGAAATTAAGTTATGTAAAATAATTTTTGGGGGTAAACTGTTTTTTGTACATTTTTTTTTTTGCAAATTACACTTAACGTTTTTTTTTATAAATTGCTTTTTTTTGGGATGGAGGGGGGGAGGGGGGATTTTGGGTAAATTTCTTGAGGTTTTTCTTTTGTAAATTTTTTTTTTTTAGATTTTTTAGTATTGTAAATGACTTTGAGGTTTTTTTTTCTGTGTAAACGACTGGAGGAAAGTCCGTCCGTCTAATAACAATAATAATGGTGTCTTCACTAACTATAATGACAGCTAAAGCTCTACAACATGACTTGCTAAAGCTCTACAACATGACTTGGTAAAGCTCTACAACATGACTTGGTAAAGCTCTACAACATGACTTGATAAAGCTCTACACAGCTCACATGATTTAATAAAGCTCTGCACAGAGCACAACCTTGTCCCAACAAATGCTGCTCTGCAACCTGTATCTTTTTTTTTTTTACCTACAGTGTGTCAGATCCAGGTTACATAATTACTTCATTGAAGCAATGGAAGTACACACACACACACACACACACACACACACACACACACACACCAAGGCTGACGGACTGACTACCTCAAACTTACTCCTCCAGGCTGAGCGACTGATCACCTCGTATCCACATCAATGCTACCTCTGCTGTCTCCTCTGCTTTTCAACTGAAGACGCCTGCTGAGCAGGCAACACGTCTCAGCAAAGATACCAGGTTCGTGCCCACGTGTCTTATTTACCTATTTCTACCGACAGGCTGACGGCAGCCGCGCCCGAGCCGTAGAAAAATACGTACGATTAATACCGAAGCTTAACGCAAATGCCGTAGTTTCTTTACGCTTCTGTGTTCTTGAACGATCCTTTTTTGGAATGACTTTTTCTTCCCGTCGTCCCCACTACCAACCCTCCCTACCCCTACCCACCCAAACCTCCTCCCCGCCCATTGTGGTTTCCCTGGCAACACTCCATCAGGCTTTATGTGTATGTCATCCAAAATCTAATAATTGACTCCGTTACTAGTCCCGTATTCCTGACAAATTTCATAAAAAATCCGTCGACGGGTTATCGAGTTATTTTGCTAATAGATATATGTGCATGAACGAGCTTGCGTACACACACACACACACACGCACACACACATATATATATATACACACACAAACACACACACACATACATACAAATTGATAAAAAGATATGAAAATCCAGAGAGATTTGTTTGGAGCCGACAACAGGCAGAACAGGAGACCACACAATTGTTAACTACGAAAATAGAGATGTGGGAAAAACAATGGAAGTTCTTTTCAAATAGAGTTGCTGGAATGGACTCAAAGAGGATATATTGCGTGCTACAACCACTGGAAATTTAAAAAAAATATATATATATGTATGATAAATGAATTAAATATGACATGACAGCGCGGACATAGCTCAACTCATGTAACTGCGAATAATTACAAAAGGCAAAGCATACATATATATAAACACACACACACACACACACAAATATATATATATATATATATATATATATATATATATATATATATATATATATATATATATATATATATATAATAATAAAAAGAGAGAGAGAGAGAGAGAGAGAGAGAGAGAGAGATAGTTTAGAGAGCGAAATCAAAGGAATATATACATATATCTAAAATACTGACGAATGAAAGCATGATGAGTACTTATTATTTACTGGGTAACATGGATGAATCATGGTATGAACCTCCCTCTATTCACCCAGGCTCTTTAGCAGAGCCAAAACAGAACCCCAGCTTCCCTCGTTCCATGTTTAACAGAACCAACCAGGAAAGAGCCTTCCCTCCCCGTGCTGCCGTCTCCACGCATCTCACACTCTTCTAACCGAGTCAACCAGGCTAGAAATTTTCCATCACAATTTCTATCATAATCAACCAGTGGGAAGTCCTCCTCCAGTCCCATTAAAAATTATCACCAAGCTATCACCCAGGAAAAAAGTCCTTGTCCTCCCCACCACAACATATATCATGGAAAATACGGAAAATTACAAAAAAAAATCGAACAAAAAATAATCTGTAAAACAGAGAAACTAACAAATTTATGTAGATAATGTAAACAAAACATAACAGACGAACTTTTAAATGAACGAGAAGCTAACAATTAATATCGAAGAGAATAACCCGTATATAATAGGTGCAACCGAAACCAAATTTTGGAATTACCTAAATGATGGGGTAAGTGAGGGACTGAAGCCAATGTGAAGAGATAACTCTGGAAAGAAAGAAAACTGGCAATACTGATAAATGAAGCACTACGATTACTACACTGATGGTTTATAATAAACAACCAGTTGAAGGGACACAAGCGCAAGACTTGGTCACCCTTACTGCCGAAACTTATCGCCTGCACAACACACTTCTTCGATCGAATACAGGTGAAAATAACACTGAAGACAGTAGTAGTTTTGACGTGATTAGTCAGCCAGCCATGGTAGGAGGTGGTCAGTCCCTCCACCTACAGACACAAACTCATAACAACAATGCCAAAAAAATAAAGGCGGAAGAAACTGAAAACTTAAAAATATGTAACTATGAAATGAAATTGATAAGATCAATAAGCGACTGCATAATGTAATCAGAGAACTGATTTCACTGGGAGCGCTAAATCTGCAAAGGTCTATACAAAGCCTTGATCATGGGAGGTAATCCAGTTAGAGGCGAGGTAAAAGAGGGTTGCCCCGGTTCCTTAAATGAAGCCCTACACTTGCCACTAGACACTCCCGTTGAAGGTAATGATTTCTGAAATGAATCCATGTGGGTTGTATGAGGCAGCAGCACTGTATAGTGTATGAGGCAGCAACACTGTACAGTACAGTGTATCAGCTTCCTCAGTGTAATAATCTGGTTCGCTCACCAACATGTTTAAAAAAAAAAAAACGAAAGAGGGAGAACATCAGTATTAGAGCTAATTTAAAACGAGAAACAATTCTAAAAAATGGTGAAACATCGATAAAAAATTATACACAATACCTGCATATAGAAGAGAGAAACTTAAGACGACGTTTCGGTCTGACTTGGACCGTTTACAAAGTCCTGTATATTTCACGTGCTGAAGAGGGTCGTTTGACTGAGGTCGAAATATACAGATCTCTTTCCAAATGAGTTGTCACTTACCTTTCAGTAATTGACAATTAAGTGCCAGCAAGGACCTATTAGAAGGTACTTCAGGAAGGTATCGAAAGCTCGTGTCTTTTCTTGAGTTTTAGAGGATTCCCTAAAGCCTCTGCTGTTTCACAAGACTGTGGTAGCCAGGGTAGACATTTTAAAGGTAACTTGTTTCCTGTCGTAACTGTGTCGTGATGACTGACAAACCCAAACCCAGATGTAACTCTTTTGATCTGACAGAAACACCTGATGTAACTGTTCTGATCTGACTGACAGAAACACCAAATGTAACTATGACCTGAAGATTAAACCGCCCAAACTATATGATAACTGATAACCGCTATCTAATGTTTGACACACTCAAACAATCTTATTGAATCAATTCCAAAATTTGTCTGAGGTCGTCTCCACGTACCATTTAGCATCAGAGACGCGAGTGAAGTTACAAAAATGGATGTCAAGCTTCCCAGGAGCCTCCTCCGGCGCATCAAGGTCTCAAGTACATTGTAAACATTTGCGTTATTTCTGTAAAACAGAACGAGGGTTACTTGATTACACACACACACACACACACACACACACACACAGACAAGGTGGACAGGGACAGAATGTTTCAGAAATGGGACACAGGAACAAGGGGACTACAATTGGAAGTTAACAACTCAGATGAGTCATAGGGATGTTAGGAAGTATTTATTCAGCCTTAGAGTTGTCAAGAACTGGAACAATATGGAGAGTGAAGTAATGGAAACAGGATCCATAAAAAGCTTTAAGATGAGGTATGATAACATCTAGGAGCAGGGAGTGAGTGTACCTTGTAGCGACTAGCAAAAAGGAGGGTCAAGGAACTGTGAATCGACCCCTACAACCACAAATAGGTGAGTACACATACACACACACATACACACACACACACATACACACACACACACACACACACACACACACACACACACACACACACTGTAGACGTATATTTACAAACATTATATCTCATAGTTTGTGAGTGGGGGACCAAGATTTAAGATTTCAGACTGGCTTGGGTGTTAGTAATGGTGTTGGAGCCCCACTCACCAGTTTTGAAATACAATAACGGGAAGTACACTACCTGTTTTTAGTGTGTGAGTATGCTGGAAAACTCTCCAAGCTGGTTCATGTAGAGTGAGTCAAGATGAAACTGTTTCTAAATGTTCTCTCACTCCGGGTGTCTACGGGGTTTTAATCAATGTAAAATACCTAACAACATTGATTAAACGTATGGAAATCATTAGTGTGGGCACTAGGACACTTATATATATATTTTTTTAAATTTTACCCTAGCTGGAATTTTAGTGCTTCGATTCGAGCCAGGTAACAGGTGTATAAATCTGTGATGGAAGGAAGGAAGGGCAGTTGGGGTCGACCTGGGAGAGGTTGGAGGGAGGGCGTAAAGGAGGTTTTGTGTGCGAGGGGCTTAGACTTCCAGCGGGCGTGCCTGAGCGTGCTCGCTGGAGTGGAGGCAATGGTCTTTATGATTTGACGAGTTGTTGGAGTAACATTTATGAAGGGATTCAGGGGACACCGGTTAGCCAGACTTGAGTCCTGGAGGTATAAATGCAGTGCCTGTACTCTGAAGAAAGGGTGGAGGTGTTGCAGCTATTGAACTGTAGTGTCGGCACTCCTCTGTCAAGACAGTGAATATATATATATATATATATATATATATATATATATATATATATATATATATATATATATATATATATATATATATATATATATATATATATAATGCGTGCAGAGTGTATATATCTGGACAATGTCCCACTTTCCTTTTTCCGTGACAAAGAAGGAACAATAAGCGAAAAGAGCCATCGATAAATTATCCTCCTCTTCCTCCCTCCCCCTCTTCTCCCTACATCTTCCATCTTACCCTCCCTTCCTCCCTCCCTCAATACTATAATATCTCTTCTTTCCTTCTAAATTCTCGTTCTTTCCACCTCATTTCTGTATTCTTTCTCTTTCCTATCCTTCTACACATTTTTTCCGACCTGCCTCCTTCCTTCCTTCTCTTCTTCCTTTCAGCCCTCTCGCTCCCTCATTTTTTTTTCTACTTTCTTCCCTCCCCCTCTTCCACCCTCTTTCCTCCTCTCTCACCCTCCTTCTCTTCCTACTTCTATCTCTACTACCCCTCTCTACCTACTCCTTTCCTAGTACTTCTGTCTACTCATTTCATGTTATTTTATTCGTTAATTTCAGCCCTCTACCTCTCTCCTAAACCTGTTCTCCCTCCTACCCTTGTTCTCCCTCCTACCCTTATTCTCCCTCCTACCCTTGTTCTCCCTCCTACCCTTATTCTCCCTCGTACCCTTGTTCTCCCTCCAACCCTTATTGTTCCTCCTACCCTTATTCTCCCTCGTACCCTTGTTCTCCCTCCTACCCTTATTCTTCCTTCTACCCTTGTTCTTCCTCCTACCCTTGTTCTCCTTCTACCTTGTTCTTCCTCCTACCCTGTTCTCCCCCCTATCCTGTTCTCCTCCTACCCTTATTCTCCCTCGTACCCTTGTTCTCCCTCCTACCCTTATTGTTCCTCCTACCCGTGTTCTCCCTCCTACCCTTGTTCTTCCTTCTACCCTTGTTCTTCCTTCTACCCTTGTTCTTCCTCCTACCCTTGTTCTCCCTCCTATCCTTGTTCTTCCTCCATACCCTGTTCTCCTCCTACCTTTTCTTCTTCCTCTTGTTCTCCTCCTATCCTTGTTCTTCTCCTACCCTTGTTCTTCCTTCTACCCTTGTTCTTCCTTCTACCCTTGTTCTTCCTCCTACCCTTGTTCTCCCTCCTATCCTTGTTCTTCCTCCTATCCCTGTTCTCCCTCCTATCCCTGTTCTCCCTCCTATCCTTTTCTTCTTCCTACAGTTGTTCTTCCTCCTATCCTTGTTCTCTCTCCTACCCTTGTTCTCCCTCCTATCCTTGTTCTCCCTCCTATCCTTGTTCTTCCTCCTACCCTTGTTCTTCTTATCCCTGTTCTCCCTCCTATCCTTGTTCTTCTTCATACCCTTGTTCTACCTCCTACCCTTGTTCTCCCTCCTACCTTTGTTCTTCCTCCTACCCTTGTTCTCCCTCCTACCCTTGTTCTCCCTCCTACCCTTGTTCTCCCTCCTACCCTTGTTCTCCCTCCTACCATTGTTCTCCCTTCTACCCTTGTTCTCCCTCCTATCCCTGTTCTCCCTCATATCTTTGTTCTTCATACCCTTGTTCTTCCTCCTACCCTTGTTCTCCCTCCTACCCTTGTTCTCCCTCCTACCCTTGTTCTCCCTTCTACCCTTGTTCTCCCTCCTACCCTTGTTCTCCCTTCTACCCTTGTTCTCCCTCCTATCCTTGTTCTCCCTCCTACCCTTGTTCTCCCTCCTAACCTTGTTCTCCCTTCTACCCTTGTTCTTCCTCCTATCCCTGTTCTCCCTCATATCATTGTTCTTCATACCCTTGTTCTTCCTCCTACCCTTGTTCTCCCTCCTACCCTTGTTCTCCCTCCTACCCTTGTTCTCCCTTCTACCCTTGTTCTTCCTCCTATCCCTGTTCTCCCTCCTATCCTTGTTCTTCCTACCCTTGTTCTTCTTCCTATCCCTGTTCTCCCTCCTATCCTTGTTCTTCCTACCCTTGTTCTTCGTCCTATCCCTGTTCTCCCTCCTATCCTTGTTCTTCCTACCCTTGTTCTGCCTCCTACCCTTCCTCTCCCTCCGTCCACACTATCGTTGCAAGATCTATCGCTCATCTACAGCGAGTGGGGGAAAATCCCTGCTATAACCTTTTCCCCTCCAATGCGATGATATTTCAGCACCGCCCTTCCTCGCTCTCCCTTTCCCCTTCCCCTTCCCCTTGCCCCTGGCCTCCCCTGGCCTCCAGGGGCACTGGTGTTGTGACAAACGTCTCAGCTACACCTCTCCAAATTGGCCACCTTGTGCTATATTTTACCCCCGAAACTACCAGTGCTGTTCGGATTTCGGGGCGGTGATGGTACGAATTGTGGTGGTTGTGATTGTTGAGTGGAACTGTGGTTGTTGAGGGGTTGTGGTTGTTGAAGGGTTGTTGTGGAGTTAGGGATTGTTGTAGGGATTAATGGTTGTTGGTGGCGGTTGTTGGGGTGAGTTGGTGGCGGTGGTGGGATTGTGGGTTAGCTGTTTTTGTGGTGGGTTAGTGGTGGTTGTGTTGGGTTAGTGGTGGTTGTGGTGGGTTAGTGGTGGTTGTGGTGGGTTAGTGGTGGTTGTGGTGGGTTAGTGGTGGTTGTGGTGGGTTAGTGGTGGCTGTGGTGGGTCATTGGTGGTTAAGATGGGTTGGGGTGGTTATAGTGGGTTAGTAGTGGCTGTTGGGTGGGTTAGTAGTGGTTGTTGGGTGGGTTAGTAGTGGTTATTGGGTGGGTTAGTAGTGGTTGTTGGGTGAGTTAGTGGTGGTTGTACGGATAGGTAGATTTTGACTGTAGTGCTGCGTTGGTTGTTAGTGTGGTGGGATGGTTGTTAGTGTGGTGGGATGGTTGTTAGTGTGGTGGGATGGTTGTTAGTGTGGTGGGCTGGTGTGGGTGATACAGACATATTACAAACAATGGTGGTAGTGTAAAAGGCTGCAGCACAAGGTCCTAAAACTAAGTCAGCCAAAGAAGACAGTCAGCACGGCAGAGGAAGGGCAAGACAAACGCAGCAGGCAGGTGAGTTTCAGGATTCACCTGCCAGGGGTTCGAACCCCACCCGTTCCGTGGTTTGATGTTGTATGTTGCTGTCAGGATCACTCTAAGTGGTTTTAGTAGCAGCAGCTACGAAGGGATTGACAGATAGAGTCTTGAGAATCTTCTAGGAGATAGCTGATGGTGATGGTAGTTGATGGAGGAGATAATTGATGGTGGTAGTGGTGGTGGTGGTTGTTTATGGCTTACGGTGGTGGTGGTTGATGATTAATTATGATGGTTGATGACGATAGTTAATTACGACGGCAATAGTGGCTGGTGGTGGTGATGGGTAATGGTGACTGAAGATGTGTCTGATGATTGATGTTGGTGACTGATGATATCGGTTGATGGTGGTAGTTAATGGTGATAGTTAATGATGGTGGTTGTAGTTGATGATGGCTGGGATTGATTATGGTAGTGATTGATGGTGGGGGTGGTGGTTGATGGTATGGTGGAGAAAATGCAGAAGTACGGCTTACTCCTGAGTTAATTAAGGGGCATGAGTGAAGAAGCCTGCTGACCAGGCGGGAGGTTTCGACAACAAAAATACCCAACTGTCATCTGTGTGTTTTTCTGGTCAACTCTGAAATTTTATTGGATAATGAGAACAATTTTCATGTTAATATTAGCCATGTTAAGTTATATTAACTGTACTGTTTGTTTTCCTCTGCTGATATTTACTGTTACCATGGTTACTGACCAGGTCGTCTCGTGTCACCAAGAGGGCCACTCATACCTTCACTTGGCAGTGTCGACCATTCAGCTTAAAGCGTCATTCTCTCAGCTGGTAGTGCCAGCCAATCAAATTGCAGCAATGTTGTTTTGGGTTGCAGTATTTACCAATCAGCCAGCAAGGTCATCCTCTCGGCTGGCAGCATCAGCCAGTCGGCTTGCTGCAATATTCTCTCGGTCGGCTGAGTCAGCCAATCGGCCTGACGCATTATTTTCTCGGCTGGCAACACCAGCCAATCGGCTTTTGCAGAATTCCCTCGGCTGTCAGCATCAGCCAATTAACCTGCGGCATCCTCTGGCAACATCAACCAATCAGCTTTCACTCTTTTGTTTACACAATTTGGGCCATCTATAACGAACTTGTCTCTGCAACAGTGCCATATTTTTTGTTTTCCTTTTTTTTTTTTTTTTCATTTGTGTGGTACCGAATGAATCGGTAGTAACAATTAACCGCGAGAGCCGTACAGCTGCCATTGTTGCAGACACACGGCGGTAGTTGGATCGCGCGCTGCGACAAATCCTCGCCATCTATCATGTTCGCCCCGTAAAGGATTTTCGGCAGTCGACATGTACACACACACAAAAAAAGATTTTTGACTATTGGTGGTTTTTTTTGCACATCCGGACAATTAGAATATTGAAAGATTCTTCTCAGATCAAAGTGTATGCGTGTACTCACCTATTTGTGGTTGCAGGGGTCGAGTCATAGCTCCTGTCCCCGTCTCTTCACTGATTGCTACTAGGTCCTCTCTCTCCCTGCTCCATGAGCTTTATCAAACCTCGTCTTAAAACAATGTATGGTTCCTGCCTCCACTACGTCACTTTCTAGGCTATTCCACTTCCTGACAACTCTATGACTGAAGAAATACTTCCTAACATCTCTTTGACTCATAGGAGTCTTCAACTTCCAACTGTGACCCCTTGTTTCTGTGTCCCCTCTCTGAAACATCTTGTCTCTGTCCACCTTATCTATTCCTCGCAGTATTTTATATGTCGTTATCATGTATCTCCTAACCCTCCTGTCCTCTAGTGTCGTCAGGCCGATTTCCCTTAATCTTTCTTCGTAGGACAATCCCCTTAGCTCTGGGACTAGTCTTGTTGCAAACCTTTGCACTTTCTCTAATTTCCCGACGTGCTTGACCAGGTGTGGGTTCCAAACTGGTGCTGCATACTCTAGTATGGGCCTGACGTATATGGTGTACAGAGTCTTGAACGATTCCTTAGTGAGGTATTGGAACGCTATTCTTAGGTTTGCCAGCCGCCCGTATGCTGCAGCAGTTATCTGATTGATGTGTGCCTCAGGAGATGTGCTCGGTATTATACTCACCCCAAGATCTTTTTCCTTGAGTGAGGTTTGCAGTCTTTGGCCACCTAGATTATACTCTGTCTGCGGTCTTCTTTGCCCTTACCCGATTTTCATGACTTTACATTTGGCAGGGTTAAATTCAAGGAGCCATTTACTGGACCAGGCTTGTAGCCTGTCCAGGTCTCTTTGTAGTCCTGCCTGATCCTCAACTGATTTAATTCTTCTCATTAACTTCACATCATCTGCAAACAGCGACACTTCTGAGTCTATCCCTTCCGTTATGTCATTCACATATACCAAAAACAGTACAGGTCCTAGGACTGACCCTTGTGGAACCCCACTCGTCGCAGGTGTGTGTGTGTGTGTGTGTGTGAAAGTGCATGCGGACGTACTCACCAAATTGAGGTTGTAGGGGGTCGAGACCTAGCTCTAAGCTCTGCCTCTTAACTTGTCTCTTGCCGAATCTTCTTCCTCCTAAGGTTGGTGGAGCCCTTTCATACCCACTCTTGAAGCTATGTAGAAAGCCTGCCTCAACTACCGTTTCGTCAAGGTTATTCTACAACTTGTAATATTTTTTTTTTACCTTTTTTTCTAAAAACAACCAACAGTTTGCGGATTGAACTCTACACGTTTCGGTCCGCTCTGAGCCATCATCAAGTTGGTTAGTCCAGGACGGACCGAAACGTTCTGAAAATTTCCTCTATATATTTTTGGAATTGTGAATTCTTGCAGTAACGCCATTATGATTTTTTATTCAGTTAAACTACGTGAATTTTCACGTCTTCAGCCGCTTTTCGTTCTATCTTGTTATTCCATATTTCCCTGTCCGGGAGCCACTTTTCCCTGTCCTGGGAGCTACTTTTCCGTCTCCTGGGAACCACTTTTCCGTGTCCTGGGAGCCACTTTTCCGTGTCCTGGGAGCCACTTTTCCGTGTCCTGAGAGTCACGTTCCATGCCCTGGAAGCTACTTTTCCGTGTCCTGAGAGTCACGTTCCATGTTCTGGAAGCCACTTTTCCCTGTCCTGGAAGCCACTTTTCCCTGTCCTGGAAGCCACTTTTCCCTGTCCTGGAAGCCACTTTCCCTGTCCTGGAAGCCACTTTTCCCTGTCCTGGAAGCCACTTTCCCTGTCCTGGAAGCCACTTTTCCCTGTCCTGGAAGCCACTTTTCCGTGTCCTGGGAGCCACTTTTCCCTGTCCTGGGAGTCACTTTCCCTGTCCTGGAAGCCACTTTTCCCTGTCCTGGAAGCCACTTTTCTCTGTCCTGGAAGCCACTTTTCCCTGTCCTGGAAGCCACTTTTCCCTGTCCTGGAAGCCACTTTTCCCTGTCCTGGAAGCCGCTTTGTTTTTTACTCTGAGAATCATTGTGTATCTCTGGACCCTTTCTTTTCTATATCCCTGTTTTTTTATTTGCATTTTTCTATTTTTTGGTCTCACGTCGTAAACAATTTTGTCGCCTCTTCCCCCATGCATATATTTTGAAAGCAATTTTCAATCTGTTCCGAGTTTTCTTCCTGCTGCCCCTGTGTTATGCTTCGGAGATATGTTGTTGATTATTATTGGTCTCAGGTCCCTCTCTCTCTCCCTCCCTCCTCTCTCTCTCTCTCTCTCTCTCTCTCTCTCTCTCTCTCTCTCTCTCTCTCTCTCTCTCTCTCTCTCTCTCTACTGTCATCTGCTTTAATTGCACTTCTCTGTATCATCCGCAAACATGTTCGTATAACCATTCTATTTCTTCTGAAAAAAAATATATCTAAATACCGTATTTTCCGGCATATAAACGCACGACAGAAGTCTCATAACGGTATATAGTAATCGTATTCAAGGGTTAATTAGCATCTTACTTTACGCTAAAGGGCTAACACAAAGCCTACCCTTGACCCTGACCTTGAGCATATAAGGCGCAGGGTGATTTTCCAAGACTTTTTGGGGAAAAAGGAGCGTCTTATATGCCGGAAAATACGTTAAGTGAAAACACTAACAGATCAATTATTGTTGGTTAATTGGGGCTTTAAGCCTATTGACACACGGAGGGGGTAATTAAGTCACCTGTTCACCACCAACAGAAAATATTATAATCCCAAACACGGGAGTATTGAGATTAAAGTTAACTCTAAGTGTATTTAGACTGAGATGTATATCCCTCCAGGTATACACACATCATGAAATATACATTCATCAGGATATATACAAATTGGGATGGGATACTTACCCTTGAGGGTGCTCTCTGAAAAAGCGTTTTAGCATATTAACCTTCCCATTGTCATTGTTCTCTTTAGGTTAGGGATGCATGCCCCTTGTAGGTTTAGCGCTTCTTTTGATTATAAATCTTTAGGTTAGGTGAGGTTTGTCAGGTAACAGGACAAGTGTTTCCTGACGCGGGTCTTAGTCAGATGATGACCCACAGTTGGAGCTTTTGGTTGTCTGACCGAGGCCTTCCGCTGGCTTACCCCTCCACCCCTTTAAAAAAATAGGGTTATGATTAAAACCATTAGTTGACCTATTATTGTTTTTTTTCTCGGACCAAATAGTATATCTTTTGTATTATTATTATTATTATTATTATTATTATTATTATTATTATTATTATTATTATTATTATTATTATTATTATTATTATATTTGAAAATAAGAACTAAACCTGTATGGATCATGTAACATAAATTGCAATAGTTTGCTTTTTATTCTTCAGATACTTTACATTTTCTATATTTTTATTTTTCATGGGAGGACTATCAAAATTTTTTTTTACACTATTTAGGTCACAGACTAAGAGGTGTTACACTACATTAGGTTACTTCTAAGCCCAGCCCTGTAGAAGGTATACTACCACCCCCGGGATGCCACCCACAACAGATAGTTAGCACCTATTTGCTGCTACCGTTGCTTACCGTCACTATGGGGTAGCCACCACTGGCTTACATAAGCCACCACTGGCTTACATAAGCCACTGCTGGCTTATCCATTGACTTACCATTGCTATATTCCTTCAGCACTTCTATATTTTTTTCCTCTCTTCCTCTCACTTCATCCCTTCTATTTCCCCCTCTTCTCCTATCCCTGGATTGTTGTATCCTTCCTAACTCCCTCTCTCTCTCTCTCTCTCTCTCTCTCTCTCTCTCTCTCTCTCTCTCCATTATCTTTCCTCCCATTTCCTCACGATATTTCCCACTTTATCCCCTTTCCCATTTTTCTTATCTCATCGCTCTACTCCTTCCTTCCTCCCTCCCTCCCTCTCTCTCTCTCTCTCTCTCTCTCTCTCTCTCTCTCTCTCTCTCTCTCTCTCTCTCTCTCTCTCTCTCTCTCTCTCTCTCTCTCTCTCCAACCTCCAACTTTCCTGGCATCCCCTTTCGCTCTCGTTCGTTCTCTTTACTCATGTTATTTTCCCTTTCCCCCTTTGCTTCCCTCCTTTCCCCTTTCTCTCCCCTTCCCCTCGTCTGGTATTGAGCCTGGACTTGATTGCTCCATCTGCCAGGGTATGTATGTGCGTGGTGGAACCTCTCCTCTGTTGCTCCTCTCTCGTTTCCCCTCGCATCTCTGCTTTTCCCCTCTGCTTCTAGGTCGTGCATAGGTCATTCTAGGTCAGCAAGGGCCCTGTCTAGATTTGCTAAGGCCTTGGGTTAGCCTTAGCTCATTCTGGGTCAATTTAAGCGCTACCCAGGTTAGCTAGATCTTCACAGGTTGCCTTAGGTTGATAAAGGGTCATCCTAAGTCACCTTAGGTCGTACATAGCTCATTCTAGGGCAGGTTATGCTTCCCTTAGGTCAAGCTGATTAAAAAACAGGTCATTCATGGTCAGCTAAGGTCACAGAGGGTTGTCTTGTGTCAACATAAATCATATCTAGTCAGCTTATCTATATTCCAGGTCACGATAGGTCACCTCACCAACCTTAGATTGACCCAGATCAACGTAAGTCACCTCGAAGTCACCTCGAAGTCCCCTTAGGATAACGCAGGTCACTTTGAGGTAACTGAAGCTCAAGTCCAAGTCTAAGTTATTGTAACTCAACTTTGAAAAATTCATGCAGGTCACCTTGGGGTCATTAAAGCCTTTTTTCTTGTAATTTTTAATATATTTTAGGTCATCCCAGGATTTTTTAGTTTTTCCAGTGAAAGGATAGGAAAGACACACATACACACAAACACACACACACACACACACACACACACACACACACACACACCATTGTGATGAAATACTTCATTGACAACGTTTCACTATCGTTCCGTGGGCGAAACGTTGTCGATGAGAGATCTCATTACAGTGCATTTTTGTCTTCGTTTCCACCGTGTCAGTATTTTATATCACTTCCCTCAGGTAAGACAGGTTGCAGAACAAGTGTTTACTGCAACACAGCGTCGTTCTGTGTGAGCTTCCTCAAGTCACAACTTGACAAAGCTCTTCACGGAGCCAGACACGACTTTATTAAGTCATGTTTCACGGTGAATCAGACTTAATGAATCTCTACATGTACACCTGTACACGTTCTTCTGCAGCTTGTCTAATTCTTCAGTCACCCTCTGTAGTACCCACTTCACCTTCACATCTGTACAGGTAGCACTTTCACCTGTTCCATACCTCTTACCCCACAAACAACCACCACCATAACGCATTATTCACCGGCCCAAGCTCCAATATATACCCCCACCCACAGTCCAAGAGCCCCATCCCTCCTTCCCTAAACTCAACCACTCACTGAAACCCACACATACCCTAGCCCAACCACAGACGAGCCACTCCTAACCCACTCACCCACTACTACCAAACCCCCCACAAAAGATTTCCGCCCAGTCTAACCGCCCACACCCACTAACAATCCATTCTACTGTCAACTTTCACATGCGCCCGCCAACTACAACTATTGTCAGGAGCGAATATCAACACAACATTCTCCCAGAAGAATATATCAGCCATTTAGCATCAACAGAGCAAGCAAGTACAGTTGTTCAGGGGGTTCTACTCACACATTAGAGTACACAGTACCAGCATGGAACCAACACTTGGTCAGTGTGGAAAAGATTGCAACCAGACTTGTCCTGGAGCCGACCGGGATGCAATACGAGAGGCTGGAGGAACAAATTCTTACATCCCGGGATGAGTGACGACGATATAGAGCATCAGGGTAGGGTTAGAGTGAGCAGAAATCAGCAAATCGGTCGACGGCATGTGACTGAGGCAATAACAGGAACTAAGACTCGAACCTCCCCACCACCACCACCATACACCACCATGACACCATGACAGCATACATCACCACCACCACCACCACACACCAAAATTACACACCACCATGACAGCACACACAACCACCACCACCACCACCACCACACATCACCACCACCACCACCACCACCAGAACAGCATACACCACCATCACACACCATCACAACTACCATCACACACCACCACCACACACTACCACCATACACCACCACCACAACCACCACCAAACACCACCACACACCACCACCACCACCATCACAAACCACCTCTCCTTCCAACGATTCTTACCCTCGCATTGAGCCCATTAACCGTGCCCAAGGTAATGAAGCCTTGACCCCTACATGTAGTTAGCTTAACAAACCTTGACCTAACATGGCTGGCGACCCTTGCACTCTCCCTCACACATCTTAAGGGAGGAGGACTTAAACCCATCTACTGATGTTATTATCATTGAACTCTCAACCTTGAGAGTATTAGTTTCCTCTCTGGGAAAATATCACTGTATCTGACAACTGAAGACTTGCAGAAAATATTACCCTACCTACCTGGAGGGTATTCCGGGGGTATTCAGTATTTAAGGTGTTTGATGGAACTTATACGTGCGGTAAAGGTTCTCTGCACATTCTATAGATCTGCAGTTTCACCTGCCTTGAATGGGGATGTTAATGTACAGCAGTATTCCAGCCTAGACAGAGCAAGTTATTTAAAAAGGATCATCATTGGCTTGGCATCTCTTGTTTTGAATGTTCTCATTATCCATCCCACCAGTTTTCTCGCAGATATGATAGTGGCACTGTTGTGATCCTTGAAGGTGAGATCCTTACACATTACCACTCCCAGGTCCTTCACATTACTTTTCCGCTCTACTATGTGATTAGAGTTTGTAGTATACTCAGTCCTAGTTATTATTTCTTCCAGTTTTCCATAACGGAGTAGTTGGAATTTGTCTTCATTGAACATCATATTGTTCTCCGTTGCCCATTGGAAAACTTGGTTTATATCTTCTTGGAGATTTTGCAGTGTCCTCAATGGATGACACTCTCATGCAGATCCTAGTATCATCTGCAAAGGATGATACAGTGCTATGGTTTACATCTCTGTCTATGTCTGATATGAGAATGAGGAACAGGATGGGGGCGAGTACTGTGCCTTGTGGGACAGAGCTCTTTACTATGGCAGCATCCGATTTAACTCTGTTTACCACTACTCTTTGTGTTCGATTGGTTAGAAAGTTGAAGATCCATCTGCCTACTTTGCCAGTTATCCCTTTAGCACGCATTTTGTGTGCTATTACACCATGATCGCACTTGTCAAAGGCTTTTGCAAAATCTGTGTATACTACATCTGCATTCTGCTTGTTTTCCAGTGCATCTAAGACCATACCATAGTGATCCAGTAGTTGCGAGAGGCAGGAGCGACCTGCTCTGAAACCATGTTGTCCTGGGTTGTGCAATTGTTGGGAGTCCAAGTGGTTTGCAATTCTGCTTCTTAGAACTCTTTCAGTCAGAACCGAGATTTGTTCCGAGGAAGGGGAGGGGTATCTCAGATTCCTCGGATATAGAGTTACATATGTAACTGTAACCTGGTGAGTGGGAGATGGTGGACCTATAACCTGGTGAGTGGGAAATGGCAGACCTGTAACCTGGTGAGTGGTTGATGGTAGACCTGTATCCTGGTGAGTGGTAGATGGTAGACCTGTATCCTAGTGAGTGGTAGATGGTAGACCTGTAACCTGGTGAGTGGTAGATGGTAGACCTGTATCCTGGTGAGTGGTAGATGGTAGATCTTGACGAGAGAATGACGAGTGGTAAGAGCGAGTTCCCTGACGATGGACAGAATAATCCATTCAGAGGATGATGCCGCTGAACTTCAGGAGGATTTAGACAAGCTCATTTTGTGGTCAGAAAGATGACAGCTGCAGTTCAATGTGGACAGATGCAAAGTCCTGAAGCCCGGGGATGTAAACAATCATAACACTTGTAAAATAAATAATACAAAACTTGGCCATGGAAAATGGGAAAATTCTTTGGGGAGGTGGTGGGTATGGTGGGGTGCTATTTATGGTGATGGTGGTGGGTATGGTGGGGTGCTATTTATGGTGATGGTGGTGGGTATGGTGGGGTGCTATTTATGGTGATGGTGGTGGGTATGGTGGGGTGCTATTTATGGTGATGGTGGTGGGTATGGTGGGGTGCTATTTATGGTGATGGTGGTGGGTATGGTGGGGTGCTATTTATGGTGATGGTGGTGGGTATGGTGGGGTGCTATTATGGTGATGGTGGTGGGTATGGTGGGGTGCTATTTATGGTGATGGTGGTGGGTATGGTGGGGTGCTATTTATGGTGATGGTGGTGGGTATGGTGGGGTGCTATTTATGGTGATGGTGGTGGGTATGGTGGGGTGCTATTTATGGTGATGGTGGTGGGTATGGTGGGGTGCTATTTATGGTGATGGTGGTGGGTATGGTGGGGTGCTATTTATGGTGATGGTGGTGGGTATGGTGGGGTGCTATTTATGGTGATGGTGGTGGGTATGGTGGGGTGCTATTTATGGTGATGGTGGTGGGTATGGTGGGGTGCTATTTATGGTGATGGTGGTGGGTATGGTGGGGTGCTATTTATGGTGATGGTGGTGGGTATGGTGGGGTGCTATTTATGGTGATGGTGGTGGGTATGGTGGGGTGCTATTTATGGTGATGGTGGTGGGTATGGTGGGGTGCTATTTATGGTGATGGTGGTGGGTATGGTGGGGTGCTATTTATGGTGATGGTGGTGGGTATGGTGGGGTGCTATTTATGGTGATGGTGGTAGGTATGGTGGGGTGCTATTTATGGTGATGGTGGTGGGCATGGTGCGGTGCCTATTAAGGTGATGGTCATGGTGGGGTGCCTATTATGGTGGTGGGAATGGTAAGGTGCTTATTATAGTGATGGTGGTGAGTATGGTGGGGTGCCTATTATGGTGATGGTGGGTAGTGACGGGCGGCTCTGGTGACTATTATCCACATGCCACCCTCCCCCAGCCTGCCCTATTGTTCTCCCTGTCACCGCCCAGCCTCCCTGCTGGGCTCTCTCTCTCTCTCTCTCTCTCTCTCTCTCTCTCTCTCTCTCTCTCTCTCTCTCTCTCTCTCTCTCTCTCTCTCTCTCTCTCTCTCTCTCTCTCTCTCTCTCGAGGACGTGTACTAGACCTCACAACATTGGAAGAACATTAAGAGGAGATATGACAATGACATACAAGATACTTCAGAATTTCTACCATGGGAAGATGAAAAAACACGGAAGGGGGGAAGAACTAAACACCAGAATAGAATGGAAATAGAACAGTCTACGATAGATCTATTCCTAGATCTATCTCAGGGTTCCCTGCCGCTGCCCTAAACTAGAGCAATCGTCGCAGATTAATGTGGAGCGTCCAGAAATTGACGATAGTCAATTTGTAATAGGGACGTGTCGACTACAGAGAATAACAACTTCAGGCAACTGAAGCTGAAGCACAGGCCCAGGAGCTACAGCTCAACACTGGTAAGCTCGATTGGTTAGTTGAATTGGATTTTAAAGCCTATCTGTTGCACGAGGGTCATTAAGGCTGCATATCAACTGTACACCACCAGTCATGAATGCATTTTAATGCCTAAAATAAGAATTAAATCAAACTCTCAACGTATATACACAGGGATACGCCCCCAGTGTATATACAAATATAGTTAGTTATACCTCTCAGTGTATATACTCAGACATGCACCTGTAAGTTTATCTACACTTAAATATTTACATTTCAGTGTATTTTCTGTTTAAATACATCAGCCGTCTCCTACCGGGGGATGGCCTAAAAAGAAAAAAAACACATTCATCATCATTTAGACAGCCCTCTGAAGCGCAGTATCCCCGCCTTCCTTTAGAGTGCAGGCACTGTACTTCCGAACTCTCGGACTGAGTCAAGTCCAGCTAGCTGGCTTCCCCGAATCCCTTCATAAATGTCACCTTGCTCACACTGGTTCCAACAGCAAGTCAGTTCACAAAAATCACTTGCATCCACTCTGCGTTCACTCTAGCCTGTTAACTGTTCAAGCCCCTAGCACTCCAAACCTATTTCCCCTTTCCTCTCGCCTTCAACCCTACCTGGAACGACCCCTACACCTCCTTCCCTCCACCCCAGATTTTTATATCCTAATTGTCAGGATATTTTGTTTATCCTCTCTAAGTGTTCCAATCACCTCAAGAACTTCCTCCCCTCAGCCCTCTGAATTATACTTTTGGTAATACCGCACCTAGTTTAAACACTCCGAGTCCTCTGCATAATATTCACATCACACATTGCTCCTCAAACACATCTCCAGTGCCTCCAGCCTCCAGCATCCAGCCTCCAGCCTCCAGCATCCAGCCTCCAGCCTCCAGCATCCAGCCTCCAGCCTCCAGCCTCCTCCTCGTCACAACCATATAACAGTGTTGGAATCACTACATCCTGGAACATTCGTCTTTTTGCCTCCATGGATAAGATTCTATCTCCACAGTTGCATTAGCTAACCACCCACCCTTTTCCACCCTCTTCTGTTCTATGGTTCACCTCGTTATTCATAGATCCATCTTCAGACAGGTCCACTCCCTCCAATCTAATATTTAATATTTCATTGCCTAATTTTTTTTTATTACCTTGCTTTTTCTATCACTTTTAATTTCCTATTTTTACCTACCTTCCAAATTCTTCCACCAACGATTAAAACTCTGAAGAATTTCCCATTTTAGCATCAAAAATGGGTTGAGCTAATATTTTTGTTAGTAGGTTTTGGTTTGAGGAGAACTTGCCAAGCATGGGCTAATAGGCCTGCTGTAGTGTTCCTCCTTTCTTATGTTCTTATCGGCAGAGAGAAACAGTGACAACTCCCACCATATATCGAATTCGTTATCTTTTAATTCCATCCTCTCCTAGCATCCTAGCATCCTAGCTTCCTAGCATTCACATTTTTTACAACCCCATCCATAAATATGTTAAACAACCATATTTACGTTACACATGCATTTTTGTAGGCCTACTTTTACTGGTAAATAATCTCACTTTTTACTACTATTAGTAACCTACGTCCTATTTTACACATCTGCATTTTCTACTATACTGCTTCCCCCATCCACCCTATCATGTGTCTTTACTAAATCCATAAATGCAACAAAAAATTCCCTACCTTTAACTATTGTTTACTTTTACGCTTCAGTGTAAACACTCAGTCTACGCATTCCCCACTCTTCCTAAATCCTCCTTGGTCCTCTGCAGTCCCTCTTTTTGTTTCACCATTAATTCTTTCAATATTAATTCTTATCTTACATGTAACCTGGTATACTCAGCAGTCTTATTCCTCTACAAAGGACGTATATATGCTCTTTGCCAGACCTTAGATCCCTTCCATTCTTTTATGCATATATGGAAAAAATTCACCAAATACTCCAAAACTATATCCCTACCTATCGAATATTTTTGTGGTATCGGTAAAAAAGTGACCGATCACTGCTGATACTCTTAATGTATCAAGATTCCACATGTGCTTAAAAATAGTAAAATTCACGATTGTGAGAGTTACTCATCTACATTCCCACATTCAATTGGTTATTCATGAATAAAATCTGGGGCAGAGACTAATAAAAGGCATCCATGTTAACTGTTTTCAAATAATGAACCACTTCAGTCACTCTCCTCTAACCTGCAATAAACAAGAGACTTTTTAAGAGCAAAATGAACTATCAAAACTCAAGCTCATTAAATAAATGGTATTCCTCTTGGAACACCACTAA